>OV651813.1:40099972-40409972 GCA_927349885.1 Psylliodes chrysocephalus
AATTATAACTGTGAACACCCTGTACTTCCTAAACCATCAACATTTGGATAAGGCATGTTTGGGTCAATCATAATTATTATTTAACCCGTAGCCAGATAACTGTTGTCTTATTGATAATGAAACACCCTGTACTCTAAATCAGTGTTTGGTCTTATGGACTAATTACGATGCTTCGTCGTTAATTAGTTAAATTATTTTTAAATGGACGTACTTTTTTAAATCGACAATAATAATTGAAGAAATTAACTGTATCTAGTGATGCTTGTATACGGAAATAATACGGCAAGTAATTGAAGATCTAGTAAATCAGCTGCGTCAGGTGTTTCATCCCGTATATATTTCCTCGTTTAGTTTACGGTTTTATTCATGATTTATTGTTATTTTTTTGTTACAAAAGAAAAAAACGTTATAGTTAGTGTTTTATGAATCGATCGTAAATCTGGATGCCATATTGCGAATTAAAAAATAACAGAAACTTTTGAGACCGTTCTTCGTATCGCTGTGGTAGAAACGCATTAAGAAAGAAATGTATTTGAAGTTTTTTTTTGTTTTCGGGTTTGATATTAAACTCTGTATTTTATATTGTAATTTATAACGTCTAGCTCCTTACCTTCAGAAATACCGTTGAAATTTGTTTTAAGAAATTCTGCAACATATAAAATTGTCTGCATAAATTGTAAATTTGATCTATTTATTTTCCAAACCATCGACGTTACTGTTAGTAAGAAGATTAAGTATCAACTTTAAAAATTATAATCGAAAAATAACGATATTTTCGCGATAGCTGGATTATACTGGGTGGTCAGTATATAACTGACTGATTTAAATAGCGCGCCATTTTTGTGCACGCATTACCGTAGGTGGCACTTTATTAGTTGTTTGAAGCACATGTGTCAAAATCATCATGGAACGCTACACGATCCTACAACGCGTTCGTACGAGGGCCACTGCTAAAGTTCGCGGAATCAAGTACTCCTTGTATTGCCAGCGTTCTGCGATTGTCATATTCGTAAAATTTGACGTTTTTCACCTTTCATTCAGTTGACAGTTCAATTTCAAACTGCTCGGTTTCGTTTCAACAAAATTTAACGAGCGTAATATTTGTGTGAAAAATGGAAATTTCCGAGTGATGATTTTTTATGATTTTCGATACGGTTTAACACCGCAGCAATGCGTGGAAAAACTTAGTTCATTATTTGAGGATGAAGCACCATCTAAAACTATGGTTTACAAATGGTTCGCAGAATTCAAGCGTGGAAGACCAACGTTTGATGACGATCTTCGCGAAGGTCGTCCATGTACCTCTGTTGTCGCGAAAAATATTGATGCTGTGCGTGAAATGATTTTGTCAGATCGGCATGTGACCTATCGTGGGATAGAAGCATCCTTAGGCATTGCAGCGAAACAAATACATACGATTTTGCACGATCATTTGCATGTCAGGAAGCTTTGCAGTCGTTGGATCCCACACAATTTGAAAGAAGAACAAAACAGGCACGTGTCAAGTGGTGCAAGGAAATGCTAAACAAATTCGAAGGGGGTCGTTCAAATTCGGTATATAACATCGTAACAGGTGACGAATCTTGGATATATTCATATGAGCCTGAAACTAAACAGCAATCGACTGTATGGGTGTTCCAAAATGAACCTAAACCCACAAAAGTGGTGCGTTCACGAAGCGTTTCGAAAAGAATGATTGCTTGTTTCTTCGGAAAAACGGGTCATGTTGCAACTGTTGCATTAGAGGATCGAAGGACAGTTAATTCTGACTGGTATACTTCAATTTGTCTGCCGGAAGTTATCGCTGAAATCAGAAGAAACAACATAAACCGGCGAATCATTCTTCATCATGACAATTCAAGCGCTCATATAGCACGACGAACTGTAGAGTTTTTGACCAGTAACAACATCCAATTAATGACTCATTGCCCATATTCGCCTATTTCGACATATCAAAAATAAAATGCGTGGCGAGCGTTTTTCATCGCCTGAAGAGGCTGTTGAAGCATTTAAATCACTTGTTTTGAAGGTACCTCGCTCAGAATGGCAAAATTGTTTTGAAGATTGGTTTCATCGGATGCAAACGTGTATAAATTTTAAAGGAGAATATTTTGAGAAGCAATAAAGCGATTTACATAACGTAATTTGTGTTTTGCTTTACATTTTCCGCGAACTTTGGCAGTGTCCCTCGTATTATTAAAACGTTTTATTTAAATAATGAATCGATGATTGCAACTATACGGAATCTACGACAAGAGTTTGGTCGAAATAATGTGTCCAGTATAAACGCCATTCGTCAATTAGTGCGGAAATTTGAACAAACCGGTAAGTTATAGACTTTCCAAGGTCGGGTCGCGTTTGAACTGTTCGTACCCCGGAAAATGTTGAGAGAGTGCGTGAAAGTGTAGTGGAGCGCCCTGAGACCTCTACCAGACGTCGTTCTCAAGAACTGGGCATTCGTCGCACGTCATTATGCACTATTTTAAAAAAGGACCTACACTTGCGGCCGTACAAAATTCAGTTAACCCAAGAGCTACAGCCTAGAGATCACGAAAGTCGCCGTCAATACAATTACGCAATTTTGCAGCTTAACAACCAAACGAACGATTTTTGTCGAAAAATTATACACAGTGTCTAGGTACATGCTAACTTGTACGCAATTCAAAAATTTATACACACGCGAAACGTCTTGACAGAGTAGGTGAGCTGTGTGCAGGCCGTTGGTCTTTACGCCGGTCGTAGCTAGGAGTCGTTTCTTCGTTTTCTTGTTGTTACGGCATTATTATTATTTGTTCATGTATGTGAAATTTGCTTCTAAGGTTTATAAAATACTACTGTGCTAGTCACGGCGTAAATGAAAACAAACAAGACGCATTCACACAAACATCTCCCACCACAGCAATATGACGTTTCGCGTGTATATAATTTTTTGATTTGTGTACACTTTAGCGTGTACCTAGCAACAGCGAAAATTATAATGAGTGATGAAGCCCATTTCAACATGAACGGATTTGTTAACAAACAAAATTGTCGTATCTGGGCATTAGAAAACCCGCGAGTCATACATCAACGACCACTTTATCCCCGCAGAGTCACAGTTTGGTGTGGTGTATGGTGTGGAGGTGTCATAGGACCTTACTTTTTTAAAGATGCTGCAGGTAATTCTCTTGCTGTGACTGGCGAACGCTACAGCGTTATGATTCTTAACTTTCTAGCTCCTCAAATTCAACAACTTAACCTACATAATGTGTGGTTCCAGCAGGACGGAGCCACTTGTGATACAGCTCGGGAAACAATGAATCTTTTACGAGCAATGTTTATGTTTATTCTCTCGATATGACGAATATCATCTGGCCTCCAAGGTCACCAGATTTAAAAGCTCCAGACTTCTTTCTATGGGGATTTCTAAAAGATAAGGTTTATGCCAACAGGCCCAACACTGAAGAAAAATATACGGGAAGTGATTCAAAATATTCCTCCCGAAACCTACCAAAAAATAATGAAAAATGTCATTAAGAGGGCTCAGGTTTGTGCGGCATCCAAAAGCGGACATTTGTCTGATATTATGTTTCGTACATAATTTCTAACTGTCAACAAAAGATTAAGATGAAAAAAATTTAAGTATTTTATTTAGTTTTAAAAATATTAAAGAGACAAACTAGTCAGTTATATAGCCACCCGTTACATATACGTATATTTCTTGTGCAACTGTTGTATCGTATCTATGCCACTGCATTATTATTTGGAAAAAGTTTTCAATAATTTTTTTTTTACCATAACAAGGCATGTGTAAAATAATATTTTTCTACATTCACATGTGTATTTTTAATTTAATGCACATACTTCTGAACGAATAAGTAAGCCATATCAACTACTGAACGAATATAATTTCATATCGATTCTAGTAAGGACACTGTACGGATATGAAATCAACCAATCACAGTTCCATATTTTGTGACCGGTCTACTATTTTTATTTTAAATAAGTGACAATTATTATGTCAAACTAATTGTCAGTATATTGATTAGTTGTAAATATAATTTAAAATGAGTGATTTTAAATAATGGCAATCCACTAGATATTCGTTTATACTCGTATTTACAAAGAAACTGCAAATTAAACCAACTTGTTGCTCATGCTTTAAAGGCTCGATTATGCATTAGTGTCATAATAATACTAACAAGTGCCTTATTGGCACTTATTGAGTATTAATATTTATTTATTTCAAATTGTTATTAATATTAACTTGAGTGGATTATATGTATCCCACCCAAACTTCGTCCTTGTTCAATATGGCTATCAGATTCACTCTTGTTGCACAAATTTCTTTTAATTTCATAGTTTTTCCTAGTTTCTGGAATTAAATAACCTGTTATAAAGTCTATATTATCTTCTGAAAACCCAAATATCGAAAAAGAGAATCAAATCAAAATTGAAATCAACACCATAAAAAATTGTGATTTCATATTTTCTAAAAACGTACATTTTGCTAAGAATTTAGGGATTGAATATGTAATTGCTTTTTCTGAGAGTTATTAATGCAATGACCTAAAAAACATTTTACCCATCAATCATTTTCTTGAGATGCTTTTAAAATGAGTTCTGTTTAAGTGAGTATTTCTGCTAAAAATAAAATTAAAACTACTTCCAATATATAAGTTGGTTAACTTTGAGTTAGACAGATACTATTTAAAAGATACTCGTAGATATTATTTGTTGAACTTACAGCCGAACGTTTTTTTTTTCTGTGTAAATTTATAGTTACTAGTCAGCGGCGACTAACCTAAAATGGCATTTTTTTATAACGACTGAAAGTTATCCAAAAAAAAACAAATTCCTGACATTTGTTGAAAATGGACTTACTCATACAGTTGGACGGTTATGAAACATTTACAAATAAAATGGGACGATGTCAACCCAAATTCACTCGAACTGTGTCTTTCGTGCCTTATTACTTTATCACTATTAGCAGATTAAAAAACAAAAGGAAATTAAGTTTTTATTTAAAAGTAGCCTTTTAAAATAATTTTCCTGATAGCACGTAAATTCAAAGGACTACCTCGGAAAGGGCTATGATTACAGGAGACTATTATGCATAATTGGTTGCGGAACAGTATATAGAAATTAATTAATAAAGCACTGTTTCAAAGACAAGGTTTCGTAGTGTTGGAAAACTCATTGTATTTTCCGGAATTTAGCCTTCAGCGACTAAAGACTTTCCAAAACTAAAAGAATATACATATAATTACCTGAAAAACCCTCAAGTCATGAAGTTATGTTTTCAATCTTCAGTAATTCATTAATTCTAGTCTACAAAGCTTGGTAAATCTAATTTTCAGAAAGTTCTTAAATGTTAGTAAATTAAAGTTAAGATAGATTATTAAAATGATAAAATATTTGAGAATAAAAAAATTATCCATTACTCGAATGTAGTAGATATTCTTGAAGAAACAATGAAACTCTAAATCAAGACCCCATGTTATAGATTATTACTAAGCGACTAGTTTCGGCTTCATTGTACCATCCTCAGGCCTATTATACAGAGATTCCAAGGTAGGAAGGACGAAAAATACCAGAGTTACATATCAAAAAATAAAACCTCAAAATCAATACTTCATCAAATTTTATTACATTAAATACAAGAGCGACTGTTTCGGCCTCACAGGGCCATCTTCAGGCCTGTAATACAATAATCCTTGGTAATAGGAAAAAAAATTATGAATAGATAGAACTTAAATAGTTGACAATATGTATTAAACACTAACATGAATCCATATTGTAGCGTTACAGTATTGTAAAATTAGAGATATGGAGGTGGAAAATAAGATAGGTATTGCAAACTTAGTTTAACAAAAAACATATGGGAACGAAAATATTTTTTAAAAATAGAGGTAAGATTAGGCAACTGTGGATGAAACAATTTAAACTTCTGCTATAATTCAGACAATCTGGGATGAAATATATATGCTGCTCCCCTGTAGAGGTTTACTTTTAATCTCACTGGTAAAATGCCTTCCATCTTTCTACATAATTCTTTTTATCGATTTGGCATCTTGTTGGCCCGAGAGCTTCCCCTTAATATCTAAGCCATCCATGTTCTCTCCACATGGCGGATGTTTCGTCCTCTTTATTACCAATCGATGGATGTTTCGTTTACTTTCCAGCCTTAAGACTTTGTCTTCCTTACTTCCGACCTAGTAGGATTCACCTTCCTACCACTAGTAATTTTCAAGGAGTGGCCTCTCAATTTTTGCAGAATAAAACCTCCCTACTCCTACATCCGAAGTGTTCTCAACAAGGATTACCGATATACCTTTCATGTTTAACCAGTTACCATAAACAATTTTAAATTGTTTGATCCATAGTTGCCTAATCTCACCTCAATTTTCTTACCCGTATGTTTTTAGTTAAGCTAAATTAAGTTTGTAATATCCATCTTATTTTCCACCTCTACATCTCTAATTTTACACTACTATGTGGATTCATTTTAGTGTTTAATACATACTGTCAGCTATTTAAGTAATTGTAAGTGTTCTATTCATAAAATGTTCCTATTACAAAGAATTATTGTATTACGGGCCTGAATATGGCCCTGTGAGGCCGAAACTAGTCATAAGTAAAAATTATAACACATTAACCCAAAGTAACACGTCTAATTTGAAATATGTTGCAAGCAAAAGTATCCAAGCTGTCTTGGATGGTATGATACTCATTAATTGCTTGATACAGTGGGTATGAATTTAAAATTTTGGTTCTTGCTGCTGGCAAATAAAAGCTAAAATACACCCTAAGCCCTGTGCGTGGTATTTTCAACTGAACATATTTTCCAAATCAGTGCTGTACTTTCCAAAGTAGTGTTATTTGCTGAAAAGTTCAAAGTTTTGCCATATCTGAGAGTATAAATTGAGTTAATAGCATATCATAAGGAAAGCCTCTTGGGGGATATATACCATCTAATATAAAAGAAGCTAATTTCATAAATTTTCTTTGAACTTTTTCGATTTTAGGTCAAATCATACATTTTGTCTGAGACTCCATATCTCAGATGCATATTCAAGTTTAGATCGAACCAAGCTGTTATATAAGATTTTTAATGTGGACATATCTGAGAATTCTTTGCAACTTCTTATGTTTTATTGGCAGATGACACCATTGATTCAATGTGTTTAGTGAAGGTAAGTTCAGGATCAAAATATACCCCCAGATCTCTTACAGACTCAGGCCTATTGAAAATAAAATCATGCAATCTATAATTAAAAGTGAAAGTAATTAATTGCCTGGTAAAGGACATAACCTAACATTTTTCTGGATTCAATGGGAGTAAACTATCCTGACACCAATCCGCTATACCATCCACACACTTTTGTAAAAAGTTGAACGAACTTCCACCAATAATTTTAGATCATTTGCATACATTAAGACCTTTATATCATTGATGTTTAGAACAATATCATTCAAAAATATATTGAATAAAATTATAAACTTATATCAATGGAAAAATGCCAAATGAAATGAATGGACATGTTGCTATAAGGGGCTCCATATTATTAATGGAGGAAAAGTACCTAAACGATATCAAAAGTAAGAAATACTCATTGATATCACCAACAGTAGTCAAACGTTGGAGAATTTGATTGCAATGCCAAGAAGGTATGGATTCAAGATGGACGATACTACTAGTTACGAATAGCAATAGTGTCAATAGTAAAATTTATCTGATTGAGGAAGGGTCAAAAAGTTCCTGTATGTAAAAAAATACGAAATACATGAAAAAGTATAGAAATTTTAAACTCTTTACCTAAATAATAATCAAATCAGCCAACTAGCAAATAAATGCGTAGAACCGGTTGGTGCAAAAAAACCGGTCCATTTTGACGTCCGCCAAAGAAAGTCATATGTCAAGTCGATGTCAAATCAATGTTTATCCAACCCTAAAGAACTAAAAAATATACCGGTCTCCAATTAAAATTGCCTTTCGTATATGGCTACCCTCACCTCTAATAAAAATTATACAAATTGTGCATATTAACAAATTACTTAATTAGATTTAGGGCCGATTTTTTCAACTCGAGTAAACTTACACGTAGGTGTTCTTGACAGATTAGTGAACTTGACCTAAGCCTAATCAGCAAGTAGTTACTTTCAACTTTACCCAGAGGTGAAAAGACTAGCCCTAAATACAAATAAATAGTAAAATACCATTATATTAATTTTAATTAAATAAAGACCAATATCGGAAATATCAGAGAGAGGATGAGTATAAAAGGAAGGTGTTTTGAAATGAAAAACTTACATGTAAAAGGCCAAGATAAATTTGAAATTTTATTTTCAAAGAAAAACATAAAGGCCAAATTTAAGTGAAGATTTAAATCATTGAGATTAACTTAATAATATAAATCAAACATAATATTGAAATTGTTAAATACAAATAAATTATTATAGATTGGGAAATGTAAGAAAAATACATTTTTCTTTTAATTAAAAATTCAAACAAATGTATGTCGTACAACACTGATTTCGCCTCGAAATACAAAAACATAATGCCAATGTGTAAACATTTGTTGCATTTCGATTTATTACAGTAACTTTCATGTAAAGATAGGCGCGCATTTGTACGTATCGGACGGACGCATCGGAGACAAGGATTTGGAGAATAGAATATGTCCCATTATTTTAAAGGAGCCAACGCACATTGATTCGTATCGAACGTATCGCATGGACGGAAATCTGTAAAGGATTCTTGAACAAGAACTAAATCCGTCAAAGCGATGCTTGCAGATGACGTCATTCGAAAATTCGAATAAGTACGCGATGGCTCGCAGCAAGAATCGTTTCAAATTAAACGTATTCATTATAATTAACTTATATTAGGAAATATTTTTATATTTAATTTGTTCAATTAAATAAAGCTCAATTTCTAAATCACTTGGACTTCAACCTGATTTATTCCCGAAAGTTACTTATTTTACTTCTCTACAGATTAATGTAATATATTTAAAATATAACAAAAATGTCATTACGTCATTCGGTACAATTGGAAAAATGTTGCATCCTTCTGTATTGAATCACCAAACAAAGTGAAAAATTATCTAGAATACGAAAAAACGATCCGCATCAATGTGCGATGTCTACAAAAAAAGTACGATTCGTCCGGTGCGTCCGTTCAGTCCGATACGTATTGTGACGTTTGTTTATTTTAAATAACAGTTTATTTGTTAATAATTTATTTTAAAACATATTTATATATATTTCGAATGTCTTAAAATTGTTCACTATTTATCTTCACAACTTTATGTATACTAGTGTTCTTCCACCAATATTTATATAAACATTTAAAAATTGTGGTGAAGGTCTAGAATGTTCTCGCCAAAACTAGTAACATTATCTCGTTCGTTCTGGAATAGTAATCGAAAGCGCCTTCGCCATAGTCGTCACATATGTTTGATCTTAAGGGGTTTAATTATATGATAATCGGACAAGTTGAGCCGCAAAGGCCAAATAAGACAGAAAGGCACTTGAAGGATTAGAGCATGACTGAATAATGAAATGACTCGCATTACAGTAAAAATGCGCGCTTACCTTAAAAATTCGGATCGACATTACTTTGACTTTCATAATCTTGGAAACGTCTTCATAATTTTATTTTTTACGTAGTCGTTTTAAAGTTTGAACTGTAAAACAATTACTTTAGTTTTAGCGATGTTCGATAATTTAACGACTCATGATCTCATGATAGATTACTAATTTGAAAGCTATAGTGACACTTCATCTGTGATGAAATATGTGACAAACACTGCAATTTCAAATGCGTTTCCTGCAGGGGAAAACATAAAATCGTTGATATTATGAACTCACCCTTAATAGTTTTCTTGAACAATGAAAAAAAAATGATTTTCCAACGTTTAAAAAATAGCCGATATTACGTAATCTTAGCAACCGATAAATGCCATCTTTTTTCCAGTTGAACAAAAATATATTTTTTATTAAAAAGGGGCCAGAGAATTATATATTTTTACGTATTGGGTGAATTGACTGACTCCACGTAACCTCGGGTAACCTTTAGGGTCAGCCGAGCCACATAGTTCTTCGCTCATTTTACGGAGTGTCTATACGACGTCGAAATAGTCATACATATTGCATGTCCGCAAGCTAACAGAGTTATGAACCGTGAGCTCTGATCGCTGTAGAGCTGACTTGGTACCTGCCAGTACGGCACCGTAACATTGTTTGTGATTGATGGTGTAGGTAAATAGGAAAATCTAAAATGCAGAATAAATATATAGATAGGGGTCGCGGAATTTTGTTCGAAAGTTTTTATTCAAATCTTTTTGTTCGAAGGAATTTTATTCGAAAACATTTTGATCGAAAGTTATTTTTTTCGAAAGTTATTTAGTTCGAACACATTTTGTTAGAATGTAATTTTCATCGATTTTTTTTTTAAATCGAAATCATTTTGTTCGAATGTATAATTGTTTCAAAAAATACAATACGTACTTTTGAATTAAAATTTTTTTATGAAAAACATGATCTAAAACATTTTATGATCTCAAATAGTTGAATCAAATGTAAAACATATTAATGAAAATAAAGATATTTTCCTAGTATTCTGATTAAAGTTATAAAAAAAACATAACTAATTTACCTAACTTGGACGGACTGGAGCCATCGCTGGTAGTTTTGCAATGTTTTTTACATAAAATGAGAAAACGATAATTAACCAATTTACCTAACCTGCACGGCCTGTAAATATCGCGGGTAACTTCGCAAACATTCTTTACATAAAATGAGAAAAATTAAAAAAAAATTAACTAATTTACCTAACCTGCACCAACTTTGACAAAAAATTAAATTTACATCCTATCAAAAATAATATTCATCTTTTAAGCTATTGCATAGCTTCTATCGCGGGCTTTGAGCGCGGCGACCGAATCAAGAAATTTCGTAACGAAAATAAACCTAACACCCCCCCACTCCGACCGGCACAGCGGTGCGGCGTTGAAAGCCGTGGAAGGGTTTATCCGACCCTATTCGTATTAGTATGAAGCGGAGTTAAATATACGTTTGCGGACTGGAACGTTTATGCAATACAAGAACTAGAAGAGCTTTCTCTGGCTTCTAATAAATTGGTATCACAAATGTTCCCGGCTGGCGTAAATATTAGATATTAATTTTTTTTGCAAGATTTATAAAATATTAATTTTTATTTTATCAGTGTTAACTATTTTATTATTAAGCTATTGCATAGATTTTATCGCGAGCTTTAAGCGCGGCGACCGAATCAAGAAATTCCGTAACGAAAATAAACCTAACACCCCCCACTCCGACCGGCACAGCGGTGCGGCGTTGAAAGCCGTGCATCGTCTAACGTCGTTTCAGTTCTTCAGACTTCGGCACGGCGTTTGTGTGCGTGCGACTAGACGTATGCGTGTAGATTATCTGCTAACTGCTCATAACTATCTCTTTTAGACACAATTTCGGAAAAAATGAATTTGAAAATGAATAATTATTCACAAGAATCCACAACAAAATATGGGACCACCATTGACGCGGTATTTTCCAGATATTTAGAGGATATCAAGTCTCAAACTTATGTTTCTTATTTCAGTTACCATAAACCTATAGTTTCAATGATAAAAATTCCTGAATAACCTACATGTATTGTAAGATAATAAAAATATTTTAAACAATATTAACTTCTCATTTATTCAATAAAAGAAAAAAAAATCTTTTCTTATGTGACCGATAAGACGCTCAAAAAGTGTAACTTGAATTAATATCAAAGAAAAAACTTGAATTAATATCAAAGAAAAAAAAATACTGCATAAATAAAATAAATAAATAATTATAATTGCATAAGTTGAAAAAAATGCTATGCAATAGCTTTACCGCGGCAGTCCCCGAGTGCCACATGTATTTTTATTTATTTTCCAGAAAATAACATAATCAAAAATATTTCTTAAGTACATCGTTAAAGGAAAATATTTTCTTCACCTTACCATTCCACAAAAAACATTTATATCTGTGCAAATGGTTTATCTTTTGCCATCCTTCTTCCTTTCATACACACACATGGTTTAAAAGGTACGTAAAAATAATAATAATAATAATAATAATAATTCAGGTTTAAAAGGTAGATTCATAATGAATGAGGATTGTAATTTTCAGGGCAAACAAAATTTCATTTCGTTATCGAGCAGTGGGCTCTCTTACTATTTCAATCTAGATTTATTGTGTCGACGCATTATACATAAATAGGCACGCACAGACGACCAGACGAAATTTTGTTTGTGTTTGGACTTAGAAAGGTTGAAAACTGAGAAAAGTGTTTAAAAGTGGGACAAGAAAATTGTATTGTCTGGCATGAATGCAAAACCGAGGTCCTATAGGTAGGGGGCTGTATTTTCCTGTATCGCTTTTGATATATTTTAGCAAAAAAATAATCAATTTGGATATATTTTTGGATTTTTTTTTTAAATTCGCGCATGTCCTGTTCTTATATTATATCTTCTTATCTTTAAAATGTAGTTTTTTGGTTGCCTTTAAACAAAAATATTTAACCTAATTGACGCCAACTTCTGATTTAATAATCAGAAATAGATAATGAAACTAAAGTAAACAAATATTTGATACAGTATTTTAAGAAGTGTCTTTAGCGAATTCACCGAAATATATGTTTCATTGATTGAAATAATTTTTTTTGCGTTACCGTGACACTGTGCGCAAAATATTTTGCGCTTTAGAACAACTATTTTTGTATCGAATAAATTAAATGGAAAAAATACTTTATTAATTCATGTATATTTTTTATTTAAATATCTCAAACTTCAAATTTAAATAAAATAAAAATAAAAAGACAAATAATTCTGGATGAAAAATCAAGCCATAACAAAAATATTTTTTGTTTCATAGTTCTCAATATTTTCTTAACAGACAAATATTTTTCATCTTTGCATATACTTTGAAAAATAATTGTTTCCGCTAGTGTATCCAAGCCATTCACTGTATTCTGTTATACAGGGTGTACCAATAAAAACTCCCATTCCGGATATTTTGGTAAGTAATATATTTAATTCTGTAAAAGCCAGTTCACAGAGCACTAATAGAGCTTCAGTTTTAGATATAAATTGATTTTAAATAGGTCAATATGTAGATTTCGCTGCGCTCAATATTTTTTTTCGATGGGAGGATCTTTCTTGTGTAGCGCATCTTGTAAAAAATGCATTTTTAAGCAGATTTTGCTCTATGAACTAATTCCATAAATCTAGCCATTTTTGATATACAGAGTGGGTCACTCAAAATAGTTTCATTCTGTTTTTCAGCATTAATCATTGGATTTTAAAAAAATGCTAAAACAGGTCGATTTTTATTCCAAATTAAAAACATTTTTACAATACAGACATCTGTCATGTGTGAACCCCCTCTCGTTCATTTCTCCACCACCTTAATTTTAAAAAGGCAATGTACCATGTATGGAAAAGGTAATTTAATGGGGGATTCAGAAATATTTCTGTACATTGCGTTACTTTAATTTTGTCGCCCTCTAGCGGGATAAAAAACTACTACGTATTATAGAGTGTGACATTACAATGTGTAGCTCATCATTAAAAAGGTAATTTTATGGGGAATTTAGAAATATGACTGTTCCTTTCGATACTTTTAATTGTACCGCCCTCTATCGGGATAAAAAACTGTACGTATTATAAAGTGTGACACCTTATTTGAAAGCAAATTTAATTACTCATTCAATGCACTATATAACATTAATTAAATATCCTCCATATTGCACTTGCAATAGTTTGAAAATTAGTCATGCATTATTTTAAACATTGCTGACTTTATTTTGTTGCAAGTGCAATATGGAAATATTTATATTAATGTTATGTGGTGCATTGAATTAGTAATTAAATTAGCTTTCAAATGAAGTATCACACTTTATAATACGTTACAGCTTTTTTATTCCGATAGAGGGCGCTAAAATTAAAAGTATCGCAATAAACCGTCATATTTCTGATTTCCTCATAAAATTACCTTTTCAATGATGTGCCTGCCGTACATGGTACATTCCTTATTTAAAATAAAGGGGTTGGAAAAGTGGAAGGGAGGGGGTTGATACATGACAGATGTCTCTATTGTAAAAATGTGTTCAATTGGAAATAAAAATCGACCTGTTTTAGCATTTTCTAAAAATCCAATGATTAATGCCGAAAAACAGGATGATACTGTTTTGAGTGACTCACTCTGTATGTCAAAAATGGCTAGATTTATCGAATTAGTTTATAGAACAAAATATGCTTAAAATGCATTTTTTATAAGATGCGCTATATAAGAAAGATCCTTCCATCGAAAAAAAATATTGAGCGCAGCGCCATTTAGATTGTGAACTATTTAAAATTAATTTATATCTAAAACTAAAGCTCTTCTAGCGCTCTATGAACTGGCTTTTACAGATTTAAAATATCTCTGTTATCAAAATATCCGGCCTGGGAGTTTTTATTGGTATATTTAAAGAAAATTTTATAAAAAAGTACTATCTGACGAATTAAGAATACATAATCCTTTAACAACATTATTGACAACATTATAAATTTTGGTGGATTCGCCGCTTTCAATAAACGACAGTTCTCTCGAAATCGGTTATATCTATACCTAAACTAGAGTAATTTAATTGAAGAAAAATTGTGCCATTATTTATTACTTAAATTATCGTGATTGTAACGGCATAAATTGCGCCCAACAGAAAGAACTGTTAAATTACAGAAAATCGCTTAAAAGAAATTACAGATTGGTTCCCAATTTCGTGTTTCTGTATTATTTGGACAACCTGTAAAATGCAATGCTCAAAAATCTTCCGGAGCACCAATTGCTCGATATATCAACTTGTGGCTGTACTAAAGACGGATTGCAATAGACAGAAACGTTCTGCTTATATGTTTACGTTTTATGATTCTAGTTATAAAAGACGCTTGCGCTTTTTGTGCAACACTGTTGCCAACGTTTATTATAACATACGGTTCCGTAACAGCTGTTTTCCATTGCGAAACCTTCGGTAATATTTTACCTCACAAACATGTGTGTGTTACTTTGTTGCAGATTTTACCGTTTATTCAGAGCACTATTGCACAGAATAGATATTCTGTTACTATTGTTATATTTTCTTAGGAAATATACAGGAATTGAAATTTTGCTACCATGACAAATACTGGTAAAAAGTGAACTAGACAGACAGAAAATGTATGCACGTCTGAACACAGTTATGAGAGTTGAAATTTTTATGGAATCGTTAGGAGGTATTCGAGTACAATAATTGAATTGGGATTCAATATACAGGGTGTTTCATAAGGAATGGGTAATATTTTACTTTCAGATTTTATAACGGAAAATATTATTACTGTAATACTATGATAAAAATAATACAGTAATTTTATATTTCAGTTATTTTTTCATACATAAACACAAAGGTCGGTAAAATTACGTGAGAAAATCGATTAAGTTATTTATTTTGGTTTAATAGAATCCGAATTAATATTTGACCCCGAGTTATAAAACACCGTCAATATTTTTCCGATATAGAATCTGCAGATCAAATATTTTCCATTTATTTATTAGTTTGAGTTAGAACTAGGTTTGTTTCTAATGATGCGTTATTTGGATTAGAGATTAAATCCACTTGTTACTTAAGATTTGACAGTCTTTGATTTGACAGTGTTTTGATTTTATTGTCTTTGAATTTACAGTTTCTGTTTTGACAATCTTTGATTTTATAGTTTTTGATTGGACCGAAATGAATAGAACGCGTGACATATACGTATTTACCAGATTATTTTATAAATGCTAACAATTTATTCACGAATTCATAGAAATATTTTGATAACAGATGTTCCTTTTCCAGGTATGTAAAGTTAGCACACCGATCTTAGCACAATCATTCAAAACCTTATCTATAATTATGTGCGAATTATGTGCAATTTTTGTGCGCTATTCACGATTTTTGTGCATTTATAGTTTTTTGTAATTAAATATTGTGCTAGCTTAACATAAGTTAACACAACTTTTTATTATTTATCAAGTAATTTTAATTTCAATAACACCAAAATTTTGTGCGTTTTTTGTGCAAATTATGTGCGGAATCAAAAATAAATTTGGTCAAATATATTCTTTTTAATTAAATATTATGCCAGGCTTAACGTAAAATTAGCACAACTTTTTATAATTTATCAAGTATTTTTAATTTCAATAACACCATAATTTTCTGCGTTTTCTGTACAAATTATGTGCAGAATCAAAAATAAATTTGGTCAAATATACTCGTATTCTTTTTAATTAAATATTGTGCTGGCTTAACGTTAAGTTAGCACAACTTTTTATAATTTATCAAGTAATTTTAATTTCAATAACACCATAATTTTGTTCGTTTTTTGTACAAATTGTGTGCGGAAACAAAAATAAATTTGGTCAAATATATTCTGTTTAATTAAATATTGTGCTAGCTTAGCACAACTCTATTATTTATTAAGAAATTTTAATAAGAATAATACCACAATTTTGTGCGTTTTTGTGCAAATTATGCGTGGATTCAAAAATCAATTTGGTCAAATATATTTTTTTATTAAATATATTATTTTAAATATCATTTATCATGCAATTTCAGTCAAATAAATACCCCAGTTTGTGCTATTTTGTTGCTACGGAATGACATAAAAACTTTTTTTTTCTACTACCGTGCGTAAAGTACGTACTTTACGCACTCCATGAAGTGTGTAAAGTTGTACTTTGTTTCACTAGTGCGTAAAGTAAAACTCTTTACGCACTAGTTAAAAAAAGTAAAATTTGACAAAATTTGTACATAACAACAAAATATAACGTTTTATTTTATATTAACATTTTTTTGCTATCTCCTTCTAAGACAAATAAATAAATTATTTTTGCTTATATCTATTTAGTGTCCAACAAATTATCAACAGTTTATTTTAATTATAATTTTCTCTAAATGTCATCGATTTAATTAAAAGTAAACATACAGTGGATGTCGATTTTGGTAAAAGTAAGTTGGCCGTGGCTGTGTGGATTAGAAGAACTGTCAATCTCTAAACTTTTAATTAGTACCTACCTTATAACAGAACACGCCAAAGTATACTTAAGTTCAAGATTAGATTCTAAAGCCAATTTAGCATTTTTTTAAACTCAATCAAGTTTGAGAAGGTAAAAAGTTTTACTTTTTAATGCTTGTTTACTTAAATTCAAATTTTATTTGCAGTTTATTATATCTGTCATAATCGATATGGATTCAAATTTATCTAGCGATAGCGAATTTGATAATACTCCCCCAGATATCTTATGCAGTGCACAAAAGGCCACTGAAAATTTATTGCCAGAAAAATCTGCATATATTTATCAGCAAAAATACAATGCATTTATAGAATGGTGTAGGAAGAATAAGGTGACAAAATATTCGGAAAACGTTATTTTAGCATATTTCTCTGATGAATTGAAGAATTGCAAAGCTTCTACCCTATGGTCGATTTATTCTATGCTTAAAAGCACCTTAAAATATAAAAACAACGTTGATATTTCGAAATTCAACAAGTTAATAGCGTTTCTCAAACAAAAAAAATAAAGGTTAGAAACCAAAAAAATCCAAAATTTTTGAACGATAAGATCTAATTAATTTTCTCTTGAAAGCTCCAGATTCCAAGTTTTTAATGATCAAAGTAAGTAAATGCCTCAGTAAATGCTTGAATGCTCAGTATAAAATTAAAATATTCGGTAAAGTTTTGCAACGAGATGTGTGTTCGTATGGTGTGTTGCCTAACAAAATCAGTTGCTGTCCTAACAGGCCACCGGGGTTGTTAGGCAGCACATTATACCTAAAACTTTTATATTTTTTACAATAGCATTTATTTGGAGTTTTACATGCGCAACGTCAAGATATTTCCTAATGTTTAATAAATTATTTGTAACATTACAATATGTTATTTTTTAGGTAGCTTTTATAATTGGAATTGCGGGAGCTTGTCGCCGGGAAGAATTATGTAAAATGACAATTAACGATGTGGAAGATAAACAAACAGTGTATATTGTCAAAGTATCAGAAACCAAAAATGGAATAGAACGCATTTTTACGATTTTAAATCCAAATAATTCTGCAGTTGATTATTTATCTTTCATAAAAAAATATACCTCATTAAGACCATCAAATATAAATTGTAACAGATTTTTTTTAAAATTCGCAAATGGAAAATATTCTAAACAGCCTGTAGGGATAAATAATTTTGGTAAAATGCCAAGTGTTATAGCAACGTATCTAAACTTGCCCAATCCAACGGCTTTTACAGGACACTGCTTTAGGAGGTCTTCAGCCACTATGTTGGCAAATTCTGGAGAAGACCTTCTAACGGTCAAAAAACATGGAGGATGGAAATCATCTGCTGTTGCAGAAGGCTACGTAGACAGCACAATAACACAAAAAAACAAAATTTCTAATAAAATTTTGATGGATGACAGTATGCCATCCACTTCCAAACAAAGCTACAATTTTACCGTTGACAACTCTAATGAAGAATTAGTGGAACCACTCGACAGTGAAACTAGAGTTACACAAAATATTTTAACCTCTTTACTTGAAAAGGCCAAATCCATACCACTCGAAGCTCAAAATAGGGTTACAGAAGTAATATCACAACATTTTTCAAACTCTGTGCTGGAAAAGGCCAAAACCTTAAGTTTTCGTAATTGCAATAATTGCACATTCAATATTAATATTCATAAGACTTAAAAACCTATTTTTTTAAATATTTCTTCATTTGTTAGTCATTTTGTTCTGTAAGAATTATAAATTTGTAAAGTTCCAATAAATTTATTTTTGTTGCTGTGTACAATTTTTGGCACATTTTACTTTTTTCGCTAGTGCGTAAAGTAAAGTACTTTTTTTCACTACTTTTTTTCACTAGTGAAAAAAAGTAACTTTTATATTTCTAATATTAGTGGATTATGTGTACGGTAGTAGAAAAAATATTGTATGCCACTCGTGTGTAAAGTCCCTTTTTTGACTCATGTGATTGTCATTCACATTCGTCAAAAAAGGGTAACTTTACACACTTGTTGCATAAATAACTATTTTTCAATAATGATGATAACAATACCCAAGTGATTTGTAGGGTGGTGTTTTACATTTTGGGGTATGCTCGTATTTAAAATAGAACAATATTGATTTAAAAAGAATATATTTAACCAAATTGGTTTTTGATTCCACACATAATTTGCACAAAAAACACAAAGTTATGGTATTATTCAAATTAAAATTGCTTGATAAATTATAAAGAGTTGTGCTAAATAAAACGTTAAACTAGCACAATATTTAATTAAAAAAGAATATATTTGACCAAATTTATTTTTGATTCCGCACATAATTTGCACAAAAAACGCACAAAATTACGGTGTTTTTCAAATTAAAATTACGATAAATAATAAAAAGTTGTGCTAACTTTACGTTAAGCTAGCACAATATTTAATTAAAAAGAATATATTTGACCAAATTTATTTTTGATTTCGCACATAATTTGCACAAAAAACGCACAAAATTATAGTGTTATTAAAATTAAAATTACTTGATAAATAATAAAAAGTTGTGCTTACTTAACGTTAAGCTAGCACAATATTTAATTACAAAAAAACTATAAATGCCCAAAAATCGTGAATAGCGCACAAAAATTGCACATAATTCGCACATAATTATAGATAAGGTTCTGATTGATTGTGCTAAGATCGTTGTGCTAACTTTATATACCTTCCTTTTTCATTAATTACAACTGTAATGTTCATTTATTTAAACGGTTTGTTTTTTAGTCACCACTTTTCGAATTATGACTTCTTCGCCAATTTTTTAAATAGCTTCACCATTTTTTGCAAATTTTAAGATTTGCATTTTGTTGCATTTCAATTAGAAAAATATACAAATTCCTTTTACGTTATGACTCCACTTAAATTTTTTTACATCTATTGCAAGCCACTTATTAAAAAACTTTTACTCGACCCTGTATTTTCATTCAAATTTCTACTATTTCTGGATATTTCAAAACAGTGGCAACAGCGATTCGGATAGTGCGTGTAGTAAGTTAGAGAGAATGGAACAAGGTACCGCTAGCTAAACCAACTAACCATTTAGATCGGCGCTCAGCGAACAAGTCCAGTCAGTCAGTTATATCATTCGAGCAGCTAGGATCTGCTTTGGCAAAATTCTCTCTCTCGAGCGAAAACACACGCGTGCAACAGGTGACATGGTCGCAGAAACGACCGACCCGTGAAAAAAGTTCCGAGGGATTTCCCGTGTTTCAGAGCACTCGCTGCGGCACCCTTTACCGGTGCAACACTGCGCTACCCCATACCTTGTTACGTTACCGAACTACCCTTTGTGAATCTATAAATATTTCTAGTGTTTGATTGTTTTTTTATTGATACGGTGGTTTGAAGAGTTTTTATTTTTGTGCCAGTGTGATGTGATCGCGGATAGGGTTGAAGTTAGTTGAATGTCACCCTACAGTCGCTACCGGCCGTTGCCGGGTTCTGATGGGCTGGTTTTGCAGACGCAACCAGGATGTCGTTCTTCGCCCACTAGTGCTTGTAGGTTTCTTAGGTGGATTTCTAAGCTGAGTCCTCAGCCCGTTAATAAACAAGGATTAGGTCAGTACTTTTTTAATTAATGATAGGAAAAACCGTAGAATATAAATAAGTTTACAAGGGTTGCGAAAAGCGATGAATAGGTATTTTTAAGCACGACGTCTAATTATATCTCGGGAACCGATTATCTGGAAAATTTCGGGAATAAAAAATATTGTTTTACATAGAAAAACCTATATTATTTAAACTAATTATTTTGAAGTTTCATTATTTTCCTGTATTAGTTATACCGGAAAGAAAACTTATAAATCTGTTTAGTTTTGAATCAAATCAATGATTTCACATGGTTTTATACAATAAAAGATATTTGACAAATAGTATCATTTACAAAACATTTTATAAAATATAACAGCTAACTTTTGCTTTTGATAAAATATATTTTAACACCAAAATAGGATCGTATATTTTTCATCAAATATCTTTTATAAAAACCCTAATATTTTTTATTGTCTAATATCGGCCTTAGATAACCAAAAGTCGAAGTAATTTTTCGGGTATTTTTAAAAACTTCGTTATTTAAGACGACTTTCTAACTCGCTAGGCACACTTTATGAACCGTTTTCAATGTTAAAATCAATGCCAGTAAGCTATGTTAAAAATAAACTCTGCATATATACGAAATAATTGTATGGGCGAACGACAAACTGTATTGATTAATCAAAAATATATAATTTCGACTAATTTTCAATCTTTTAAACTAATTATTATGTTACGTACTTTAACGTGGAATAAATTACAGAACAATTTTTTTTTATAAATAATAAACATTATTGTTCCTTATCTAAGGAGTTTGTAAAAAACACGTGTTCACTGATAACGGATCCAAATTTGATGCACTTTTAGTATTCATTGCAAATTTACTTTCTTTGTAAGAATAATCCATATTAGTAAATTGGTTAAGGTAGATTTTTTTGTTAAAATGTTTCACTTCATGGTTAGAGACTCCTTCAAAGTAAAAATCCTCTTTTGTTCTGAGATATGTGTAATGGTAACAATCCAATTATAGAAAAGTATTATTATTTGCCTACAATTTCATAAAAAAAACAAGGTGGCCTTCAATTAAGTCACTTTAATTATTAAATTATTTATGTATATAAAACAAATCTGATCATGTGATTTTTGTCCACTAATCAGAAATTTGAAATTACAATATTTTATATGATACTTTTGAGAGGTACATTTATTTGAGAAATTATGTATACAAAGAGGAATTCTGATGTCAAAAATTCCTTACTACAGGACTACCGTGGTGTGAATATACTCACACCACGAGGACTACCTAAAAAATATCAAAAATGTTTCGAAAAAGAAAAATTATAATTCGCATTCTATTCTAAATTTGGAATTTTAAACCAACACTAAAAAAAATATATAGATATATATCAAAGTAATAAGTTGTTTCAAAATGAAGAAATGGTAAATAAAGTAAATTTATTACAGTGTGATTAGGTTTTAAATTTTATATTACACATCTGACGTAAATAAGATATGTAGAAACTGTTTCACATAACACTTATTACCTCATATTAAAACATCTTCTTCAATTTACTCAGTTATTTAAATATCATATACAGGGTGGCAACTTTTTTTTTAATAAAACACCCTATTTATTATTGCTTATTTGTATACAGAAAAAAAGGTGTACTATATTCAAGATTAATGGTCTTATTTAAATGCTTTGTTGTGTTTGTATATCCGCAAGTAAAACTCGTCTCTATTTGAAATTCTAGTAATACTTGTTCAACAATAGCTAATAAGCCTTGCTTCAAGATTAAAATCAACTTGCCCTAACCAAAATACCTGTAATTAAATGAAGAGTATCTATTACTCAATTGCAGTATTATGTACAACTTAAATGAAATAGTCTTACACTTGTTTTAAATATACTTTATTTATATTCAATAATACTTTGTTCTTAAATCCAATACAACTAAATTTGTTACAATAATAATAATATGATCTTTGACATAAATATATTGATTTTGGTTGAATTATAGGATAGTTTCATTGAAGAAATTAATAATCTTGAAATAAGAAGTATTACACTTTTTTTAAATATACTTTATTTATATTCAATAACACCTTGTTCTTAAATCCAATACAACTAAATTTGTTACAATAATAATATGATCTTTGTCATAAATATGATTTTGGTTGAATTATAAAATAGTTTCATTGAAGAAATTAATAATCTTGAAATAAGATCAGGCTGTTCTTGTTTTTTAATAGGGTTCTCATTGGTACCTATCCACCGAAAAAACATTTTTTTAAATTGTTTTTAGTTAATATACCAAATTCCTCTGTCCTATGAGGTGTCCCACCTATAATTAAAAAAAAAATCATTTTATAACTTCAAAACCTAAATGGAACATAAAAGTTTGTCCTACTAAGATAAGATGTCGTATCTACAAAATGAATATTTTTAGTAAATGTGGGTAGGTAGATAAGTACGTCCTTTTAGACTTCGCCATTTAGTTTTGCATATTTTACTAACCTTTTCTTAAAATTATAGTAAATATTTTCTAATGCAAATAGGCCTTTATTACTTTGTGTTATAATGAAATAAAATGTAAGCTTATTAAATTTGTAAGAATCTTGAAATCAGAATTTTCGTAGATACGACCTCTTGTCTTAGCAAGGCAGAAGTCGTCTTTCCAAAAAGTCGTAATCCAGCATCATACATTTTTTTTTTACTTCTATTCCAGTTTGTTTCGTGTTCTTATGATTATAAATTTACTTATGTATAAAAATACCTAACAAGAAGTGAACTAAATATACTTACATTTAAATATTGGTATCAGGTGGCTGAGGCCCCATTCATTTAACAAATATTCCATTTCAATTTAATTTATTCATACACTTATTAATTAAATCACAAAGAATTTCTAACAAAAAGTAAAACGCAACCCTAAAGATACGATGCAAACATGTTAGAAAATGGACAATA
This sequence comes from Psylliodes chrysocephalus, assembly GCA_927349885.1. Classification (NCBI taxonomy): domain Eukaryota; kingdom Metazoa; phylum Arthropoda; class Insecta; order Coleoptera; family Chrysomelidae; genus Psylliodes; species Psylliodes chrysocephalus. Next base: position 40,123,593 of record OV651813.1, read on the forward strand.
GGATGAACACGTGCTAATGCCCATTTGCCAGATTCTCTATACATGCGTTGTGTCTCTGACTTCCGAATAATAAGTATCACATCTCAACATGTGCCAGTCATACATCTACCGTATCAGTGCAGGAGTTGCATTTTGAAATAAGTTTCAGCTGGCAACACCGTGCAGTGAATTAGTACTAGCTAATCTTTTGTGAAGTACATAGGTTTTTGATTCGAATTGTTTAATTCTTGTTCTGAAATTTAAATGCTTTTAATCGAATCCTTTTATAACATTGAATCAAGTACGCAATATTCGGTTTTAAGAGCATATCATACTTACTTATAATAAACTTAAGAGCTTTCTTGGATTAATTCACAATTTTATACTCTAATGAAATAATTTATTCTCGGATTAATTATTATAACTCTTAAAATACAAGATTATGCCTATACTTCACTCAACATTTATTTTCTTATTTTATCGAGAAATATTTGAAGCAAACTCTGCTTTACTTCAAACAAATGTAATCTTCCAAGTGTAAAAATTTGGAAATATAAAAATAAAAAAAGAAGCAAATTAAACGTTTTAAATTTTGAATTTGCATTCTATATTTATTGTCTTGCTCATTTATAATAAATGGGATCAATCAAGTTTACTATCCCAAAAAAATATTTTTTTTTCCGGTAAATTTACCCATCGGATACTTTTGATCGTTTATAAAATATATTAGATCATTTTTACATTGTTTAATCCATATGAAGACTATTTCATACAAACAACATATTTTTGTAATATACCATTAAACACATTATTTCATAAAATAATTTGGGTTTGAATTTTATATTCCAAATATAATTTTTTTGTTCCTAAAATGAGGTATATTTTTAGAACTCGTACCTGGTATTTTTCTAAAAATATTACTTAATTTAATATGAGGTTTTAAGTGAATTCAAAAAATATCTTGTAAAGTCTTAATAAATTTTAAGACAAAGCAATGGAAATAAGTTTTTCTATGACTCCTTGCGAAAAGCAATCTTTAGGATGCAAGATACATCCAGCGGAAGCTTGATTTCCGTCACAATTTAGAGAAAATTCCATAACGTTTACTTTCGTCACTAGTGACGAAAGTGGTTGCTTATTTTCACATATCATTCATCCTATAACTATAATATTTGAGCAAATTATAAATATTAACAATAAAATAAGAGGTCGCGCATTATAAATGCATCTACTTCACTTTTATTGAATTAAAAACAACAATAGTGAAAAATTTAAAACAATATAACTAATTGTTTGGTGTCAGTTGTTTATTTGATGTTTTGACATTCATTAATCAGAACTGTCAGTTTCAGCTGTTCAATATTGAACTAATAGTTGGTTTTGTTGCTTCTGATACAAAATTAGGCATTAATTTAGTATATGGCATAATGAAGTTCGTAGAAAAAGTATAGTTTTTTACTTTTTGAATCCTTTTTTTCACAAAATATTATTTTCGTCATTCATAAAACAATATAATAATTTCCTATTTATTAAGATTTGTGATGGAATCCATTTTTTTTGGGAAATTGACCCCCTTTGAGTTTTGACAAAAGTTTTAGTATTCCTTTGAAGATGCTCCAAATGATTTCATTAAATTTTGTATTTCACCATAAATCTTAATTCTTAACAACTTTCTCAATAAAACATTTGTTGGTTTATGTTCGTCACTGTATGATATTTATATTCAAGCCGATAAACAATAAAATAGATTGCTCAGTTTTGTTGCATAAAATTAACTTAAAGGTCCCAAGAGTGGTTTCAAGGGTAGATAACACGTTTATAATAGTATTTACGCGGCGAACAATATCCTGAAATTTTTTCCCATGTTTAACATGTGCTTCAAACACAACGACGTAAATTTATCTTTACATTTTTAATTGCACTGCACACAATATCAAATCGTTTTGTTTTAAATAATTGTATGTAATGTATGGAATGAATAAATTCATTATTTCGTAACTTTTTGATTTTTGGATAAAATCTTGAAACCCGGCAAATACTATTTTTATACGCGCGTTCTATCAAATATTTCTTTTATTCGTGATATCATATTTGTGAGCGTGAAGACGTCATTGATTATTTTTTTTTTTTAAATAAAAATCTGGTTCATGCGACACATCATTTAAAAGATCTTTTAATTTTCTATCCAATCGTATTAATAAGGTTAGGAAATTCAGATTTTTATACTGTCAAATATTTTTATTATTACAATTAATATTCTTGTTTATTAAATACTGACCATGTCTTCTCAAAAAAACTGGGAGATGTCTTTATAGCAATTCAAAATATTGAATTTTAAATATACTAAGAAATAGTACATATTTGAAGCTCAGGGTTATAAAGGTGAAAGAGAATCTCGAAGAGAATGAAAATAAATATACTTTCTGTGTATTATATCTACCACCAAATAGTAAAAATCATGTCCATGATTGACAGTCAACTTTTTCCAAGATATTATAGAGGATGTAGAAAAAAACTTATATTTTATGTGATTTTAATAGACCAGATATCACGATGCAGTTTTTAGTGATAACCTCAATATATTACATGATTTTATTGAATATTAATAGGTTTAAATTATTTAATAATGTCAAAAATGATCTAGGAAACATTAGATTTATTTGTTAGTTCAGAAAATAATGATGATAAATGTTTAGTTGTTAGGGAAACGTTGCTTTTTGTAAATGAGGATATATATTATCCTGCATTGCATATTGATTGTACACTTTATAATGTTTCAAAATACAAAAATGTGTTTCTAAAAGAGTATAGAAATAACAAATTTATTTGCTAATTGAAAAAGTAAGATATATGCTATTTGAGATATCGAGTTAGATGAGAAAGATGTAAAGAAAGCTTTAGATAATTTTTATACTACATATTTGAAATATAATTGTTGAGGAATGTGTCTCTAAATATATAGTAGGGGTATAGGTAAAATAGTAAAAAATATATCTGCAATTCGCATTCCGATGCATTCTCAAACGCTCTGTTACTTCAGAAAAAATGTAGACCGTCAATCCATGTGGATTTGATCAATCAAAACATCATAATAAGCCAATGAGAAAGCATAACCCAATAATGACATTTTATCGAGGCGAGGCGAATGTCGGTGTGTTTGACCTTGACTGAATCTTCAGATAATATGTGTTATTAGTTTATCAATAATAATAAGTACTTTTTCTACAAATTTACAAATTTTTAATAATTAATTTAGGTTATTAAGACAAAATAACTTTTAAAAATAGTTTATGGCTTTTACTAATTTATAAAATAAAATAAACTAAATATGAACTGTGATTGGTGGATATCAAATCTATCCGTGCAGTGTTCTTACTATTATTATTTTTTTCTACACCCACATGGATATTAGCTTATCTACGCACATATTACAAAACGAAAAAGTATGCTATTGCCTTCAACTGAACGAATATGTTTCATATCCATTCTAAGTAGTGAGAACACTGCAAAAAAATTAAATCACCAATCACCGTTCATATTTTGATCAACCGACTGCTATTATTTTTAAAATTTTAAATAAGTGACAATTGTGTCAAACTAATTGTTAGTATATTTTTTAGTTATTGAGATTAAACATACATTAAAATGGGATATTCTTGTGTAACTTCGATAAATAATAGCATTTCTGTTTTTATTTCGTCTATAATTATAAATAATTTGTTAATTTAAATAAAACTATATGAAGTCAATTTAATTACGAGTATTAAAGCAACAAAAATAAAAGAATAGGTGGTCCTGTGGTCAGCGTTCTTGCCTTCCACACGGAAGACTTGAGTTCGATTCTCGGATGGGGAAAATGAAACGAACTCTTTTCTTTTTTTTTTTTCGTTTAGTTTATTTTAAAAATTATTAAAATTCATAAATTATTTTAAAATTAGTTATTTTGTCTTAATAACCTAAAATATTTTTTTTATTTGTAAATTTTCGTTAGTGAGGGGTAGAAAAAATATTTTGTACAACTCGAGTGGTTTATCCACATCGCACTCAGACAATTGAGCACTCCGCCTACGGCGTCGTGCTCAAACTTCGTCTTCTTGCGATATGGCCATCATATTCACTCTTGTTGCACAAACTACTATTATTATCTGACAAATTATGTTTATATATTTTGTAATATAAAATTGAACCATTAAAAAAAGCTCTTACTTAGATATGTTTTCCCACCAAACTCAAATTTAACACATTTTTTCCGCTACTTCATTTACGACGTTGCTCGATATAAATTGAAATGAAATGTAAAATTTCAGGTGGCGCCATCTATATAAAAGTACGTGATCTAAAAATTACAGGAATCACAGCTGTTTGATGTATTGTTGGTTGCGTTAAAATTAAAATTTTTTGTTATTATAAGCAAAAAAATTAAATATTTCTTGTGTAGAGCCCCTCTAATAGCAATTTTTGATGTCTTTTTAACATATCAAATTTTCACAATTTCGTTATTTTTCCATTTTCTCAATTTCGTTATTTTTCCATTTTCTCAATTTTTTTAGTATATACAGGAACTAGTTTAATACTATTAGAATATAAAAGCAATTCCGCATAGATTTTTTTATCTAGAAAGCCAGTCTTATGTATTGAAAATGAAAAATACATTTGCTAACGCCTCTTAAGGAAACAAATAAGTATTATAGTTTAGTTAGGACCAAGTTGTAGAATACGCTTCTCTAATTTGATATGAAGAGTATCAATGGAAGAAGTTAAAAAGGTTCAAAACAAACTAGGGACACTACTTATGGCCACTGCCGTACTTACGGCCACTTCTTGCTTTAAGATCTGAAAATAAACGTTTAGCAACAATGTAAACAAATATGGTGGTTAGAGGAGGTAAATAAGCATGCGGTAACATAATTGGGCAGGTTTGAAGTCCATTGGAAAGAATTTGTCTGTAAACATCGGAACAAAAATCTGATTTATTAAGGATATGTTTGAAAATTTGCCATTTCAGAGGTAAGTAGATGTTAATACCAATGTATTTTGTTTTCAACATCATATTATTTTTTTTAAATAAATATCAGGGTGGCCATTAATGACTAAAAATTTAGAATTCGTATGAGTTATGGTCACATGGATTGCCAAAAGTAAAATCTCATATATTACTTATGACCTATGCAGTTATTGTGTGGGTTGAGGGTAGCTAAGAAGATGAAATGTCACTGGCATCTGACACAGTGGCAGTTTCTCACATATAGAACCAGCATTGATTATGCAGTTAGGCAAAATTGAGTGCCTGTGATAAAAATAGATCGACCGTGTATAAATATGTTGCCACTGTACGTCAAATGTATGGAAAATAGAACAGAAATCCAGTGCCTAAAAAGACCTAACAAAGAAAAAACTACTTTTGAATATACTGCCTTTCTAAGCCAAAAAGCGGTATCCCTCTTGAAGCGAGTTTTAAGAAAATACCTATACATTTTCTAAAAGTTGTCTTCTTATTACCTTGAGTTGAAAAAAATTATTTAGGTACCGCTAGATTACTTTAAATCACTATTTCTTGTTTTTGTATATTAATTTTGAAATTCTTGAGTTATAAATGGATATGCAGTCATTTAGCTTATAGTAATAATGGCATACGTCCAAGCGTTTTAGTAAATACAAGTGAAGTGGAGATATGCAAATTTGTCATAGCTTCTTTTCATGTTCTGATTGAGATTTTGCTGTTTTTCTTAGTTCAACTGATGCAGTATTTTTCAATATATTCGATCCGTTAAAAAACAAATAATAGAACAAGGTTGAATATTGGTTATACCATTTTCAGGAAGTGTTAATGTTGATAAAAATAAATTTCATATTTTATCAAAATTTTTAATCTTTTGTACCCTATTCTAAATCATTAGTAAGTAAATACATGTAAATTAAAATATAAACAAGCACTTAAATTATTATTTGAAAATGCAACTTAAAAATTAGTGGCCATATGTAAAGAACTAGTGGCTAACTGATGGCCAAAAGTAAAGAATTTCTTCCACTTTTATAAAAAATAAATATAAAAAAGAATTACAGGTTCCTAACAAAATAGATACATACTTCAACCTATCAAATGGTATTTTTTTTTGTTACAATATTATTGAAAAATAGACCTCACAAAAGCATTTTTCCCTTAATGTGGCCATAAGTAGTGCCATGACCCTATTTAGTTATTTGTACTATAAAACACACCATGTTAGACCAGATTACAATATAAAGTCAACTCAGTTAAAACAAGAGTTTAAAAGTAGGCGTTGCCTAAACTCGATTATGTTCCTCTATAATACGTTTATTAATAATATTAATGCACGATTTACTATTCTTAATACGATTTAACGTTCCACCACGTATAATATGCTCATCAGCTATGTTTAATATCCCATTTACGACTACCAGAGCTCCTCTTGTAGCCATGTTGAGACAAGCCAACCAGTTCAATAAGTGTATAGATTTGGACTGGACAGAGACTAAGAGAATTTTTCTTCGAATGATCCTGGATCACATATTAAACATCTCTTTATAAGAATTGTTTTTTTATTAAAGTAATATCCTAAATTTGTTCCTATACAATTGTACAAAACGTACATATATTTTAATTTTTCTATTTATTTTTGTTATTCTCTCGTTCTCTCATCTGTGCGAGCTTATTAAGGTACCATTTGGTCTCGCGTTCTCAAATGGTACCTTAAATGAAACTTTTGTATTTTAAATGTTATTTTTATCCATGTTATTAAACCTTTTTGGTTTGTATGGAAAAAATATCAATATATAAATAAATAAAACACAGTGAGATAGAAGAGCAGTGAACTCTTTCCGTATTCGTTATATGAGTTCATCGATATTTTACTTTACTTTTTAAATATCCATATAAAGAAAAATCACGAGTAGTTAAATTTGGTGACCTAGATGGTCATTCGATTGATCGTCTTCGCCGAATCCACCTATTTTTTTTTGACAGTTTACGCACAGTTTACGCACCTTACAATAATTGATATCGATGGTGGATAATTAAAAGACTTCAAATGATGTATCGATAAACCACATTTCTATTTAAAAAAATCATCGAGTACATCATCACGTTAAAGGAATATTTGACAGAACAAGCGTTTGAAACTTAAAATCGATGGGTTTTTATATTTTTTTCTGATGTCAGCGAGTTACACAATAATGAATTTATTGGTTTTATAATTCAACCATATCTCTAATACCTCTAATATTTTTTTAAGGTGCAATTACATTTTCGATTTAGTTAATTTGACTTAATTAAAACATATTGTCGTCCACAAGTTATGAGCATTGCATTTTTATGCTATGTAGTTGTGTACATATTTAAAAATAATAGAAGGTTATAAACATTTTTTTTATAGAACACAGGTATTAAAGTTTAATTTTAATTATCAAATGTTTGTTTTCATTAAATTACATTTTTCAATTAAAAATAAGACTATGGTCAACACGAACATTACAATCCTTTTAAATTAAACGTTCATAACATTTCAAACAGACTATTATTTTTATTATGCAACTCAATTTACTTTAACAAGTCAACAAGTTATTGGCTGAAAAATAATAAATTATTAGTAATTATTGAGGTTTCTCTTTTATTAAATGAAACGGAAAATTCTTCTACAAACAAATTTTACAGCAAAAAACTTGTTTACCAAACTTTTTCTTTGTAACGTCAGTGAAGTTATTGCACTAAAATAAAAGAAAGTACTTAGTACTACAATAAAAAAATTAATTAAAAAATATTTGTGGCTTGGCAGTTTACATAAAATTAGTGATTCATTGTTATTTTTGCAAGATAATCATTTATTTATAACATACTCTTAATATATGCAAAACTTCGTAGACTGTAAGAAATTTTATATATTAACAACATTGCTAATTAGAGAATTTGTTTAATGATTAAATATTTTTAATTGAATTGAAAGTCGAAACAAACAGTTTTTTTTATAAAGCGAAAACTACAGATTATTTACTAGGTACTTTTAGTTGTGAACGGTAAGGAAATATAGAAAAAATTAAATATGGCACTTACTTTTGTGTATATTGAATATTTTAAACAAATTAAACTGAATTTTTCTTATATATTTACCTGGCATATAACCAGTAGGGTCCGATTACACTAAGAAGAACACCGCTACGTCAACCATTATTTCGAATTTATTACTCCACCAATGATGCACTGTGTTCTTCTAATTGTAATCGGACCCTACACATGGATACAAACATTTTCTCTACAATGGTCACGAATGTTAGTGAAGAGCGGTTATTTTTCACGCTAAAGCAGGTGAAAACTTCTCTTTGTAATTAAAATGCGCAAGAAAAGCTAAATTTGTTAGCAATTTTATCTACAAATTCAGATATTTTAAAAACCTTAGATACTAACCAGATAATACAAATTTTTTCAGATTTAAAAGCAAGAAGCAAGCCTTGTAAAACTAAATAAAATCCCCTTTTGTGTTTTTTTACTTACACTCTAACATGTTTCATTATGTGTTAATGCTAATTTTCAAATTTTATAATATAGGTAGGTACCTATTAGTAGTGTGATACTGAAACATAGCAATATTTTATTTCGTTGTCTATTTATTTATTTATTTATTTATTTATTTATTTATTTATTTATTTATTTATTTATTTATTTATTTATTTATTATCTATTTTTAACCGACTTCAAAAAAGGAGGAGGTCCTCAATTCGTCGTAATATTTTTTTTATGTATGTATGTTCAGCGATAATTATTCTTTAACACAGTACTTCAGGGCAAGGGCGTAGATAAGGGGGGGGTAATGGGGGTAATTACCCTCCCAAGCCATAGTCATCATCAATATTTTTTTAAACGTTTTATTAAACAAAAATAGAGAAATAAAATAAATACAATAAAACAAAGAGTTTCTCAAACAAGTTTTAATAAAAGTTATATGGAATTGAAAATACATATTTTAAAAATATTTTTGGATATACAGGGTGTTGCGTTTTTGTCTGACAAATAAAAATGTATGTTTTTTAAATAGAACACCCTATATTTTATTTTTAGAATGGCTTGGGAATTCTGTATTTAATCCTAGAATGTTTTTAAAAAATATTACAGTGTAGCCAAACAATTTTTTATTTTTTTTAATTAGAGAATGATGCAGACCCCAAATTAAATTTATAATTCATAATTTAAGTAGGATTACATTAATTTCAAAATTGTTTAATATACAGACTTATAAAATACTAAGCTAACGAATAGAGGTGATACAACTGGTTTATTATATACAGAGTGTTTTGAAATGTCTTAAATATGGCTAATTTTAAGTTCAATTTACTCAATTTTTTTAAACGCAACACAGTGTATATTATCTTAGCATAAAATTCCCTATAAATTTTCCCATGTAACAATACCAATGTGTTGGTCAATAACACATATACAGGGTGTCCCATCAGTGCATAATTGATCGATAGCTGTTTTATTATTAGAAATACGAAGAAATGTTTAATATAAAAGTTGTATGACCATATTTAACAAATATTCTTAAATATACAGAGTGGTCCATAAACGAGGTGGTGACCAAATCTATACTTTTTAAAGCAAAACACCCTGCAGGTAGTAATACATATTTGATTGTTTTTACTTCATCAAACAATTTTAATTGACTTCATTCATTTGCTATGTTGTATATAGGGTGTGTCAAAACGTGAGGTTACGATTTTCTCAATTTTTTAAATGGAATACACTGTATTAATTAATTGTTGGTATGACATATAGGGTATTCCATTTAAAAAATGAGAAAATCATTACCCCTCATTTTGAAACACCCTATATAATAATAATACTCTCCCTAATTCACCCCTTTACGAGTGAATTTTAACCCCAAAAGCTGAGCTTGTGCGGGGAAAGGGATATCTATTATTATTATTTGCCGTGGCGCTCCGGGGCGACCTAAAGATATACAACATAGCAAATAAACGAAGTCTATTTAAGTTGTTTGACGATGTGAAAACAAATATAAAAATGTATAAGTTTGGTCAGCCCCTCGTTTATGTACCACCCTGTATATTTAAGACTATTTATTAAACATGGTCATGCAACTTTTATATTAATTTTTTTCCCTATTTCCAATCATAAAACAGCTATCGATTAATTACGCACTATTGGGTCATGTTGGATAGGTAAATTTATAAGGAATTTTATGCGAAAATAATATACAGTGTGTTTCATTTGACAAAATTGAGTAAATTGAACTTAAAATTAGCCATATTTAAGACATGTTTCAAAACACTCTGTATAAAATAAATCAGTTCACCTCGAAAATGGAATAGTCTACAAAGATCAACCAGAAGTCTCTTTTTTGTGACAAATAGCGTGAGAAATATTTATTAATTTTAAGTTTTATGAAATGTAGGGTGTTCAAAAAATTTTAAATAAAATTGTTTCTTTAGCCCTTCATTCTACGCCAATTGGTTACGGTTATTTATCGAAATAGTGTGTTAACTAATAATAACGATTACCTATCATACACATATTTTCAAGTTAGTCTTTACTGTAAGGGAAGTTATTTAGAAAATATGTATTTATGAAATTCACTTTATCACCCTGTAGAATGAAAACTGGGACGTTTATTGAAAACTTATATTAAGTTTTTCTTTATAATTGATTAAGATCTACAAATCCCCAAAATTACGGTACCTTATTCTGAAACACCCTGTATAAATATATAAAAAATTAAAAACTTCATTATAAAACTCTTTCTTTTTTCTGGAAATACACATATGAACTCTAGACGTTGCTTGGTACCATATTCTAAGATAACGCGCTGCGCATTCACCAATAATGTGAAAAGTGTTACCCTCCCCGAGGAAACAACCTACGCGCTTGATTCAGGGGTGGTCCCTTATTTATTTGATCAAAATCTAATAATTGGGTCCATTAGAAAATCAAACTCTTCATTTTTAATGTATGTTTAGCGGTAATTCTTTACCACCTTGTCCGATTTCTATGATTCTTTTTTGTTTGTAAGGGGGTACCTCAGGGGTGGTCCCAATTTGGTTAAGATGTGGTGACGGCATCTGCACGATTTTGAAGTCGGTTTTTTAAAATTACTTTTAATACTTGTTATAGTTTATTTTTACTTATTTTCACAGTTCCTAATTAATTGTATTAAAATAAAATAGAAAACAAGAATGGCAAACATTATTTCAGACTGGTATTTTGTTTTCATTATTTTTTTTTCTTTAACATCATTTTTGTTTGTTTGTGAATAATCATCGTATTAGTTTTATAGCAGTTTTTGACCATTTTGTTTTACTAATATGTTATTGAGTTATAAATATAATAATTTTGGATTTTTAATTTTTTTTTACATAATTTACTAATTAAATCTTCTCACATGTACCTACAAATTACTAATATTGCTGCGTAAGAATATCCACATCCGATGCATTTTTACCTCTGGATCGCTTGTTTATCCACATCGGACACATATACTACATCTGAGTTGGTTTATGCGAGCTGTAGCTGTCCAGATTACATTTTTTATATCTCGATTTGAAATATGTTAATGAGATATTTTAGTGGAGGTTGTCAAACGTGTCATTTAATATTCTGCAATAAAAACAAGACTGTTCTTCTTATTTTTTTGCATCGAACATTTCACAACAATTCTGGTCGTGTTTGAGGCAAAGTCCGACGTTGCAAGATGAACATTTCCACTATGTTCTGCTAGCATTTGCAGTTCTACTGCACTGAGCCATCTCAAAGAAGTAGTTCTCTGTGGCATATGAGATGATTTTTAAATTTACTCACTGGTTTTTCTATCAGTGGTCTTCCTGTTTTTACCTGTTCTGGTGATCAAGACTTTAGCTATGTAGATTTTAATATAGGCAACCAATTTGAGACAGTGGTATGTCTGAGAAACCGGTGGGAAGTTTAAAAGAGGAATTTATAAAGGTGGTCGTCTCAGAATATCGACAATTTTCTAAGGGTTGAATATGGCTAATAGAAGACTTTTCCATGCTACAACTCTTTACCATAAAATAATCGTAAATAAATCACCATCTTATTTATACAAAAAAATACCTTTCGGGACCGATGTCCATAATAAAGGTACCATTTCGGAACGCGCGACAGACGACAACAGACGTGAGGGCAAAGAAGACAGATGCATTTACGTTACGCTTTACACGTTTGGGAAGCAAGCAGACAGGCGACGCGACAATCGCAGACGACAATTCAGTGTTGCCAGAACTATTGTTTTAAAGTAGATCCACTGTTTTTGTCTCTGTTCTCCTGTTTAAGGAATGAAATCTACTGTTTTCGCCAACTTAACAAATTTTCTTCTTAATTTATTAGGTTTGCCTCATTCTTTAGCAAATGGTCAAAGGATATTTTCTCTAGTAAATTTGCTGAAGTAAAAGCAGCGTAATAAGCATCCACTACTCTAGGTTTACTCCATAAAAAAAACCTCGAGAGAATCATCATGTTTTTATTTAAAATGCAACAAAGAATTAATAGGGCATCATAAAAAAAATATGCATATAATGTATTTGAATTATCTGATTCAGACTGATCTAAAAGAAATAACTAGTATTTTTCATTTTTTTTTTGTTTCTGTACATAAGTATATATTAAAAATTTTATTCTTTGTTTACTTTCTGATTTGGGTAAAAAATGTTTATTTGTCGTTTTTTATATATTTGTTTTTTTTTATTTACTACACTGCAAATTATAATTATTTCCCCCTGTATTAAAATATACTGTTCAGATATCTACGGTTTCTTTTTTCACCCAGACTGCTCCAGCAAATTTTGATCTGGCAACACTGCCCAGGATAGAACTTTGCAACTATCATTTCTATAAAATATCGACTAATCACCTAAAATACGATGACTAAGGGAGACAGGCAGCAAACGCTAACCCGAGACCGATCTATGTGTCGTTAACTTCTGTCTCTCGGACTGGTCGCGCCTTGCGAAATGTGTTTCATATAATTGTATGTGTTCAGACGTAAAGAGACCGCTCTCGGTCTCCTTTGCCGTCGCGTCTGTTGTTGTCTGTCGCGCCTTCCGAAATGGTACCTTAAACGTTAGATTTAAAGACACGTTTTCTCATCATCCTTTTCATCTTAAAATATTTAGATTGCATTTAACATATCAATACAATACTGTTGCCTCTACTCTAAAAGGTTACAGTCAGCCGGCGGTTTGAAACCTATAAAAATTTACTATTTTCTAATTTAGCAGTGCTATTCGTATGTATGGGTGTGTTTTAAAATGAACCTAAATCCGCTGATGAATATTTTAGGATCACAACTTAAAATTAAATGAATGTTATGTTTAATAGGAAAATAAACATGTATTATTGACTCGATTGCAATTAGTAATAGTTTGACGTCATTTGACTTGTTTTTGTCCAATCGGTATACATTTGACGTGACGTCAGAAAATATATCCGGTAAGAATTAAAATTATTATACTAAAATAAAATCTATCCGTATTTTAAATACAAACGGAACATGTTTAAAAAATAAATAAATAAATCACTAGTTTTAATGTTTTTTAAACATCGAGTGACCTTTACAATAAGAATAATAAACCAATTCTTCTCGATTAATTAATTTTAACTCATTGAAGCATAAATTATACATATTATACAGTTGTTTGTATAGAATCAAAAATAAAGTTCGGTCCGGTGAATAAAAACGGCTATAAATTTTATTTTTCTTTTCCGCTTTTGAAAAGTAACTTCAATAAAACGTTAACATTGACATTCACCAGCTTTAATTATTAACAATGTTAAGTGATGTGTAATATTTGTTCTCATTATACATCGATATTGTTTATAATAATTTTATAGGGCAAGGAAATTGCGATTAAATGTTTATCTGATATAGTTCCGAAAAATGTTACTAGTTCAAGGTGAACTTATAACGGAAATACATTAGAATATGTAGGAAACCTTGAAAATTGTATGTAATGGTGACTGACTATTGATTGATATTCAAAATAGAATGAAATTTACTTTATTATGCATATACAATGAAATTCTGACCTATGAAGGTTTCCACCTGGCAACAAACCTTTGAATAGAGCATGGATTAATTACACAAATATTGAAGTTAAATTACAAAAATAAAACCAATGAAAACACATATGTCTTTCTCAGACTAAAACATGTTGTGTCAATCTCATTACTGTATATTATCGTATCTTCGAAAAAATTGCTTTAATTGGTTCAGTTTAGTGTCAGCTATAAATTGTATTCTTTGTCCTAAAAATAGCACCACTTTCAAACTGTCAAGTACTCCACAATAAGTTTATGTGAGCAATTCAACTTATTCAAAATATCCTCAAAAAAGTATTTTAGTCTTTACCAATGTAGATAAGAAAACTTGATAAGTACAGAGTTATTTATTCAGTAATTTTATAATACAATTATTAAATAAATATTTTTTAAAGTTATTTTTGACTTTAAATGAAAGGATGATCGTGATTATTTCCTGACTAATAAGATCTCCAATATGTTAAATTACTAACTGGCTATATATTAGACTAAAAGAGTGTTCATTTGGAATACATAGGCAAACAAATAAATCTCGAAATTTCACTAAAAATTAGGTACTGTATCTAAAATTTACTTAGAATAATGTATACACCACTGATGATTTTTAATTGATAAAAATTAATTCTAGTCATATTTTCTTAGTGATTACCTTAGTTTAAAATTATCATCTGCCAGTCTTGTAAGCTCGCATATTATATAATTAAGTTAGGGTATCTGTGGGATAAAAAAATACTTCAAAATTTGAAGAAAACTTAAAAATTTACCGATATTAACGTTATTATGGTCTATTACACAGTATCAGCTATTGAACACTTCCAACTCACTTTGATAGCGAACCGAAAACTATAGAAAGTTAGCATTAGGATACGTAGGAAACGAATAATATCAACGTTACCTTGTGTGCTGCGTAATGTGAACAAGCACATGACGAGATATATCCCCCGCGCAGCCAGCTGGCTAAATTGATATTATTCGTTTCGAATTAATATTAATTATCTGTAGTTTTCACTTGAACATACGCAAAACGTATTGGAAAACTATCGATAGCCGACACTGTATATATTTATGTTTAATATTTTTATATAAAAATAAAGAAACATTCATAGCGAATACAAGAACGTTAAACATTACTTTTCCAATTCATCATTTAACATTCACAGAAAGAAATCCATCATAAATATGTCAATAATTTATGTTTATAAACTTTCGAACTCTGGTAAAGAAATAAATAACGACAAATCATTTAAAAAGAAAATTTAAATTATTCTAACAAATCTAAAACCCTACAGTTTAAATGATTGTTTTACTTCGATGTTGGAACACAAATTACATCACACATAATAAATCCTATTTATTTATTCACCGACTTCTCAATTCGTCGGAATATATTTTTTTTATGTATGTTCATTGATAATTCTCTACTATGCTGTCCAATTTCTATGATTCTTTTTTTTTTGTAAAAAACGGGATACCTCAGGGGAACTTTTATCTACAATTGGTCAGGATCTGATGATCTATGAGAAAATCAAAATTCTCAATTTATGAGGGCATCTGCACGATTTTGAAGTCTGTTTTTTAAAATTACTTTTTTAACTTGTGAAAGCATCAGCATTTGTTCTGAGAATACTAATATTAACTCAAAACTATTCTTTATCTCAGTTTACAAAATAAGGGATACAATAAGACTATGTTAACATACGGTGTAGTTGTCTGGGTACCGAAACCCCACAAATTGATAGCTATTCGCAAACTAGAACAAATTCAGAGAACAGCATGTCTCAACATAACAGGATCCATGAAAACTCACCAACCAGAGCCATGGAAGTTATTCTTAGTCTCATTCCCCTTGATATTTACATCAAGGACGTTGCTCCGATGACAATGACACGCCTCCGCACGGTTGGAATAGAACCTGATGTAGGATCTGGTGAGGCGAGATGTCGCTTAGGATAGGAGGCACTCGATACGCTGGGAGCTTCAAGCAAACGGGGACTCCATCTCACCGAGATATATCTTCCATAAGCCATATAAAGTTATAACAGAACAAATAAAAAGAGCCGGAAGTGGCAGGAACGATTCATATCTACAGCGACAGTTCTAAAACAAAGCAAGGATTATACTCCAGATCCTTAAGCCTCAACATAAAATGAGCTGTGAGCAATAGTGCCAGTGTAGTTCAAATCAAGCTTACGGGGATTCTCATAGCAGCAAACAAATCACCAGAAACAATATTACTGGAAAGGAAATGCTCATCTATACAGATAGCAGACAAGCACTACTCACCCTGAACATACCACGAATTTACTTACCAAGCTTTGGCCGAAGTATCCATCAACAACGCGGTTACCTTAGGATGAATAAAAGATCACGCCACATCGAAAGGTAACCATCTTGCTGATTCACTGTCCAAGAAGACAGCCAACTAAATACTTTTTGGACCTGGCCCTTCTATTGGACTGAGAACATCGATAGTGACAGGCCTAATTAAAGAACATTCCCTTGTAAAATTCAAGGAAAGATGCGATGAAACAAGAAACTGCAGAGTTGCCAGGGAGCTTTTAAATTACACACTACAGCAAACAAATACTTGACTATGACTACACAGAATCTGCACCTGATCACAGGCAACTCCATATCATGGGACTGTCAGAATCCGCACTCTACAGGGGATGCAAATAAGAAGATGAGACCATTGAGCATATCTTCTACGATTATCCGACACGCTCATTTATTAGATGATTTGTATTCGGCGAGTATCGGCTAACACCGGCCGATTAAAGAGAAGGACCTCTTGGCGACGTTCTCAACTACATTAAATGTGTAAGCTGGCTCACGAGCTAGGGCCTATCATCTTAGGAGGATGCACTATGGGCCCAGTGAGGCCTAAGGCCATGGATGGGTAATCCACCCTCCACACGTCAAATATACAGAAAAGATACAATATCAAAATAAAAATGGAAGCAAAATATAGTAATAAGTAAAGACCAAAAATTAAATATTTTAAGAAATGAGAAAGTGAAATAAAATATATTATATTTATTGTAAAGCTCACATTAAGTTATTTGTTTGTAACTATTAAAAATAGATACCTAGTTCATTATAAATGAAGTTTTCTAAAAGAACAGTGGAATGGTGTGCATAGTTACAGAATTAAATCTAATATTACGATTATTTATGTAGATACTGAATTTTGGAAAGTTAATTATTAATTCATTAATAATTTAGGATTTTTAATTGTAAAAATTTAAATATTTAAAAGTACAATAACTTCCAGGTATACAAAAATTTTGATTTTGGTTTATCTCGGTACCACCTCAGTTCTCATTTTCATCTAAAAAAATCTACAATTATTAATAAAAAAGTAAATAAGCAAAATTTAATAATGCCATATTTATTCGACCAGTGTGATAGCAGCCACGAGTTCCAGCCATAAGTTTGACGGCGGGACCCAAAGCTTTTATTTATGCCTTCTATTAGATGTATATCTCAAAATATTTTGCCAGGCTGTGAATCACCCTCAAATCAACCCCTTATATTAAACATTTAAAAAAACTGGCTTAAAATGCAAGTAAATTATTTTTTTTATAAATAAATTAGCTTGTATTTATGCCTTTTATTTAATGTATATTTCAGAATATTTTACCGGAAATCCAGCCCTTATATTAAACACATAAAAAATGTTTCCTGTTTAAATGACAAGTAAAGGATTTGTTTTATATAAATTTAATAAAATTTATGTCCTTAACCTAAAGTATATCTCAAAATATGTTGCCGAGCTGTAAATAACCCTCATATCAACCTCTTATATTAAACATTTAAAAAATCTTTACTAGTTCAAAATGCAAGTTAATTTGTTTTTTATAAACAAATTAGCTTGTATTTATGCCTTCTATTTGATGTATATCTCAGTAATTTGTTTTGTTTATAAACAAATTAGCTTGTATTTATGCCTTCTATTTGATGTATATCTCAGAATATTTTGCCGGGCTGGAAATCACCCTCAAATCCAGCCCTTATATTAAACACTTAAAAAATCTTTACTGGCTTAAAATGCAAGTAAATTAATTTTTTTATAAACAAATTAGCTTGTATTTATATCTTCTATTTGATGTATATCTCAGAATATTTTGCCGGGCTGGAAATCACCCTCAAATCCAGCCCTTATATTAAAAACTAAAAAAATATTTACTGGTTTTATTCGTTGGTTATATAAAACGTTGACTGCAATAATACATTCATAACTAAGTTTTAAAATGTTTTGCTTCAAATGATACAAAAGTCGGATTAAAATTTACCGTTAAATTGATATCTAGTATTTTCAATTCTTTCTTCCTAGTTGAAAAATTAAGTATAGCTGAGATCAGTAGAGATATTAGCCCACTAAGGGCCGTTTGCACCACTTCCTCTTAGGTGAACCTTAACTTTGAGTATCACCTAAGTTGCACATTTCATTTTCTGACCACAATCCAAATAGTTTAAGTTGTACTTAAGTAATAGTGAAACTAAGCCGAAGGTATCATCGGTTTAAGTTCTACTTTGCGTGTTTTTAACGTCAATCTGACAAGTTTAATATGTTTATCAATAGAAAATAATATAATTAGAATTAGATAAAAGGGTGGCCGAAATAAAGTATAAATGGAATTTTTGGAACATATTTTCGATGATGATGACGATTTTGATGAGTTAAATTTAATTATTTTTGGGATATCTCGACATATTTATCACAGAACGCAATATTTTGAAAGTTTTGATAGCGGTATAGAATGTTTAATAATAAACTCTTTTCTTTAACTGAATAGTTTGGTCCACCTTGGTTTAAGTTTTTAATTTTGTTTTATTTTCCATCTTAACTGTTAAAGTACAAAATGCAAAATTACAACACAAACTTTAATCAAATAGATGACAATTCGACACTGACATTGATTAGTAATATACAAATTCTCTAAAATTTTACACTGCTGCCAAGTTGTTCTTCACCTTAGCATAGATTTTGTTAAGTGAAACCTATGCAAAACATACCAAACTTAAGGTTCACCTTAAGTCAAGGTACACCTTAGCTAAACCGTAATCGTAAGTTGAAGTGGTGCAAACGGCCCTTAGTAACTATTCTACTGGATTTGGTACCTCTTTAAATGCAAATGGAATAATTAATAAATCATAATGCTAGAAATAATGTTATTGTCTTTATTTTTAGTTTTTGACAACTAATAATATCAAAATCAAAAGGATTTTGTATTTGTTTAGCTGGTTAGATTTGTACTTTTTATGAATGATCAATGTTTTTTTTTCAAATTGATCAATACTACTTTTTCACACTTCTGTAGTTGAATGCATGAACTGGCAGAGTAGCTGTTTATATGCAAATTGTAGAGCATGTATTCAGTGGAAAAAATTAAGTCGCAATAATGAACAATATTTATTTATAGAACGACCTAAAAAACCGTTAATTTACCACTATAAAAGTTTTTATGCTAATACAGACATGCTAACACAATATCAAGACATACCTACAACAATAAATCACAAAAACCGCCTTTCAAAAGTTAATTTGAATACATGAAAAATCATTTCTTCGCGTGGCAATATCGGTATCGATCTTTTTGTCGCAACCAATTCACTTTATTTTTTATTAAAATGCCGAGGACGTAAATGCGAATTTCTGGCATTTTGTTTTATAACTAACGTTCCAAGGCCAAACATCCGATTTAATGTTCGTCCGTCATTAGCCCACTGACCTTGAGTGTTTGTCAGCTGGGATTAAAAGGTAAAGGAAAATTTTTACGGCAGGTTAGGCAAGGAATAAAACCCATCTAGACAACCCACACGGCTAATTATTAGGGCGAAAACCTGTTATTACGGTTGAAAGACGTAATAGGAAGGGCAAGTTTTGAAACTCATTATTAAGCAATATTTAATTTTTGTTGATCGGAACAAACTATGCTCTACAACTTGTAGAAATTTGAATTAGGGGTCAATATAAAAAGGTTTCATAAAAAAAAGGATAATGGTACATTCGATTTGAAAACTATTTAAATTCAATTTTTTTAGTTATCTTGTCGGAGCTGCTTATAAAAGTAACACCGTATGGGCTTGTACTGTCACAATGAGCTGCACAAACATTTGTATTACGAATATTTTGTTATCGATTGTGCAAGAGGTGATCAAAACTCTTGTTCAATTTTCAAGGCGACGTACATTTTTTTGTTTGCGGAAAAACGAACAATAAGAAAAATCTGCTGTGTAAAATAATCTTTTTTGCTCAATTTTGGAAAACACGAGCAACTTCGTTATAGGAAGAAGCAAAAGACTTGAGTACAAATTAGAGGATGTTCTACAATAGAGTGAAAATTAATTAGGACGAAAAACTGACGAGTTTTCTCAATTTTTTCTCTTATTTTTTCGTTCGCTTGTTTATTATCGTAATTAACAATTCACCTCTTCCACAAATGAAATCTTGTTTGCTCAGAGCTCCGGACTTATATCCAAGCCATCCTTTCCCATTGGCTTCGCCCAGAGATAACAGGAGATGTAACTATTAACAAGTATCGTGCTGTAGTGAAGAAGACATATTCTAAGGGACACAGGAGGGTAAAGTATCTAGTGTTGTTATATGTATATTTCATTATTCTCGTTTTGTTTACAAAATTATTTACATATAAAAAATCTAAAATAATTCAACCTATTTTTATTAGTTATAAGTGTCAAAATTAACTAAATTATATGTAATTTCACCAAATCAGATGTAATCATTTTCAATAAATTCCAAAACCTAGTTAACGGTAACTTGAATCTGGCAACAGGGCTTACACCCGCTTGGATTTCTACGTTGTTTATTACAAGCGAACAAAAAAAATGTATCGCCGTAAAATCCTTTTGCCTCTCACCCCACGTCTCTTCACTCCTGACCTACAACTAGAGCATATTGACTGTCGAATTAATCTTGGCATCATAAATATTATATTTTATCAATGAATAGCTACATCTCCTGTTCTCTCTGGTTTCGCCTAACAACGAAAAACTGCTAGACTAATCCATTAATTCATAATTAGGCCGTTATTTATTGCAATCATTCGGATTGTGTTTATTATTAGACAGACAGCTGTCTCATCGTCTGTCGCATTAAAAAGGAAACAGCTGCTAACTTGAGTGGGGATGGTTTGCACGAGTATGTTTATCTGAGAAACGAACATGCGTTTTATGAATGAATCAGTATTAACGTCTACTAACTTGCTTTATACTTCAAAATTAATTACGTACCTTCTTGCGAAACTATACCCAACTATAATAGCTGCAACGAAAAAAATACATTGAACTCACAACTGGCATTAAGAATGCAAATATACTTGCTTAATGTAATTTTGAAATCTTTTTGTGCGATTTAGAGCCTTAAACTACCATACTCTCTCATGATTTGACATCTACGTGAACGGCACCGTGAATATTTTCAATTAAATTTTTGTAAACAAAATTTAGAGCTCTTCAGGCAGCAATAGAAAAAAAACATCTGGAATCTAAGCTATACTAAAAACAGTCGTATTTTTCATATTTTATCTAGTATATATGAACTTTTTAGTGAAAATGGCGTGACCAATAACTTTGTATCCTTATAACAGTGTCATATCTAGTGAGTGATTTTCCAGTTTCAGTGTGGATTAGAGATGAAACACGTAAGCTATCTGCTGCTGCCTTGCAAGGCCCAAATAGGGCAAAAGAGCAAAATAAATATCTTTTTATTGTGAATGTTTGCAATTTTTAGCAGTGTAGTTATTTTATTTATTCATTCCCATCATACCACCTACGTTTAGTTGGCCGGTGTCCGGATCTCCGGTCGACAGCACACTTTGAAGAAACCAGAACAAACCTAACATTTTTACGTCGTTTTTAGGCAGTACCTATGTTAATTTTTTCTATTTAACGTTTTTTTTTTTTAAATCGGTGTCCTCGGCATCAACTACTAAGTTATTAGCCTCGTGTTCCATGTAGGCTTTGTCATTGTTGTCCAGCGCCACTTTAGGGATAGGACCGTTAATTAGAATGCAACAGTGAATGGCCGAGTGGGGACTCCTGCCTATGCATTAGGATTAATGATTTAATTAATTTAATTAAATAAAAATCCCGTCACCTGCTGGATTTGAATCCGGAATCCTTGGTTCTGACTCTAACCACTAAGCCACTTACCCATCCACCTTATTTAACATTTAACTTTAACCCAGAAACAACCATCAAATTGTTTTAAGTGCTTTCAGGTAACGTCTAAAAAATTAAATTTTTTTCGAGAATATACTCCGTATGTTCATATGAGTAGAATATTGAATATTTTTCTGTATCTGAAAACATTTTTAGTGCCTTTAAAGAAAGCAATATCGGCCAAAATAAATAAAAGTATGCCTACTTTCCTTGTGTATTAACAGCTGTTCACTACTCATTTCCATTTATTGTGGAGGTCAAATAAACAAATGACGATTTTTTTGTGACAGAATTCCATTATGCAATGCAACATAAATGTTTGGTTTGTTATGTATTGACATTGCCGCTTTATATAGGCACCTAAGTCCATTCGATAACAACTGAAGTGTCGGAATTGCATAATTACTTTTTTAACACAATATTTTTTTTTTATAAATTTTTGCATAGATATGTAGGCGACTGTTTTACTAATAAGATTCCAATGCAAATAAATCAGCTGGTTGCAATGTAATCTATTTTTGTTTTAAGTTGAAAGTGAATTTGCAGAACTAAAATTGTTCTTTTTAATAATTTTAAATCAATATTTTTTGTAAAAACTGATCAGAGCATAAGCGATAATATTGCACAAACAATTTTCATTATCTTCGAAATGGTCCTTTTTTATCCGAATGAAAAACGTAATTCTCTCCAGCGTATAGTTTTTTTAGAAAATTAACGGTGTTTCCATTTTTATCAAAGAAGGTGAAGAGAAAAATTGCCAATAATTTGTTCATCTCTTCCAATTCCCATTTAATTTACCACCTGTACTTTATCACACTCCTCAACACTTCATTAAGGTGCTGAAACAGCTTTGTTTTTTAATCCATACAAATAAGCTAAAAAGACATTATCACAAAATTAGTTATTGATTATTTTTCGAGTAGAACAAATAAATAAAGTTTTTCTTTTCGGAAATCGTTTATTAAAGAAGGTAATACAGAGCTGGTACATTTTACGTTCGTAAAATTATGTCGATAAAAAATTAAGAATACTTTTTGTAGATGATTAAAAAATATAATAATAGTAGTTTGTGCAACAAGAGTGGATATGGACAATCCACTCGAGTTGTACAGTATATTTCTTCTAAAAAATTATTTTAGGTTATTTATTCATACAAAATAACTAATTTTAAAATAATTTATGAATTTTTTTTAATTTTCAAAATAAAATAAACATGAAAAAAAAATTATTTAATTAGTCTCCAGTCCAGGTTTGAACACGGGTCTCGCCTGTGGAAGGCAGAAGCTCTGTCCTCAGCTCCACCACCTCCACGATTTTAGTTTTAATACTCGTAATTAAATTAGTTTCTTATAGTTGGATTAAAATTTAATTTTTATTTAAATGTGAACCAAATAAAAATGCTGTTATTTATCAATTCTACACAAAAATATCTCAGTTTAATATATATTTAATCTTAATAGCTAAACCACATAATACTGACAATTAGTTTGACAGAATTGTCACTTTTTAAACTAATAGTAGTTGGGTGTCCAAAATATTAACTGTGATTGGTGGATTTAATTTTTTTGCAGTGTTTTCACTACCTAGAATTGATATGAAATATATTCGTTCAGTTGAACGCAATAGCATACTTTTTGTTTTGTAGTCTATGCGTAGATGAGCTAATATCCATGTGGGTGTAGAAAAAATATTTTGTAGCTGGTTAATAATCAGAAGCACCAATTTTTAATCAGATTTTGATTATTAAATAATGTAGATATTGACAAATTAATTCTAGTTATTATTTACTTATATGGGGTGACAATTTAAAAACTTACAATGGCTTCCCAATCATCTTTGACGAGGAGGGAGTTGCTATTTTTTTTATTAATGTAGATGGCGTATTATTTGTCGTTGCCCACCGCAACCTTTTCAGATCTATTGTGAGACTCCTTTATTTAAAATATGTTGTCTAGCTTGATCTTTTTTATTATTGACTTTGTAGCTTTGACAGTGGCTCGCGCATGTAGTTACATGGTTCTGGCTTTTCATCACCTAGTGTTAAAAACCATTCTGATCAGGCCTTCACACTGGCACATGACGTGGATTGATGTTTCCTCTTCTTCTTTTTCACATAACCTGCACAATATTGCTTTTTTTGCTGCCTCGTGTATAAGCATAAGATGGCCATTATGGGCTTAGATCACAGTTTTTACCACATATTCTTTTGTAGCTTACGAGAGCTATTGTAGCTTTGTATGCGAGTTTTTTGAGATTTTTATTCCACGCCAGGCTTTGGTCAAATATAACCTTAACTTATGTAGACGTTAAATAATCAAATATAAAAAAAAACCGATTTTCCAAAAATTACTAAGAGCCAACAAAGTTTCAAAATGAATGTGTTAAACCACCAAGCCTAGGAGATCACAACCCCCATAAAAATATTTTATGGTTTGCCATGATGAATCTTGGAAATACATAAATATTATGAGCCTGAAACTAAACACCAATCGACTGTATGAGTGTTTCAAAAGTTGTAAAAAAAAATAATTTCTTGTTTCTTCGGAAAAACGGGCCATCTTGCAAATGTTATTATTGTGACGATAGTCTAATTTATTTATAGTTTATTTATTTAAAACACACTATTTACAATTTATTTCAGACGTACTATTTAATTTATATAATACTTACGACACTAACTAACAATTCTAATTTATTTATTACACTTTAACTTTTCATTACAATGCTCTAAACTAAATTGTGCGCCGATGAGTCGGCTATTTATACCAAGCCAATTCTGTGCTCGTAGTTTCTAGGCTCTCCCGAAAATTCCATCTCTATGACTCAACGGCAGTTTCTCGAAGCGTCAGCGACATACCTAGAAGATTTCGTCGTTTCTTGTATATTCGAGACCGGTCCGACTGTCTTCACACGTCAGCGTTGCTTCGATTATGAATCGAGTGGCAGACTTCCAAGGTCGTGCTTACACAGGGTTGGCTCCGCGTCACATTATTATAGGAT
Source organism: Psylliodes chrysocephalus (assembly GCA_927349885.1). Taxonomy (NCBI): domain Eukaryota; kingdom Metazoa; phylum Arthropoda; class Insecta; order Coleoptera; family Chrysomelidae; genus Psylliodes; species Psylliodes chrysocephalus. The sequence continues at coordinate 40,148,836 of OV651813.1, forward strand.
ATGACAATATAACCGTTCACACACACATCACGACGAACTTTCGAGTTTTTGACCAGTAATAACATCTAATTAATGAATTGCCCATATTTTTCTGATTTATCCTACAATAATTTTTTCTTATTTCTACATATCTAAAATAAAATATCATGTAAAAAATGGAGATAACCGTTTTTTAGATTTAGTCCTTGCCTGTAAAATTAAAATAAATAACTTGCGATGTAGTGATGTCCCTTCAGTTAACGTTGATGCTTACCAACCCACCAATCGAATTTTATATAAATTGTGATTTATAGTAAAATATAGTAAAATTTTAGAATTTTTCAATTTTAAAAAAGCTAATTATATTGAACTTTCAAACTTTTATTCAAATCAAAACTGGGACGAACTGTTTTCCCATATTTCTTTAAACGAGTATGTCCGTACTTTTTATGGAAAATTAGAGGATTGCATGTTCCTAAAGTGAAAAATAAAAACAAAAAATACCCATTGTATTTCTTCATTAATACTATTAAATTCATAAAAGAAAAAAATTTAAATCATAAGGGATGAAAAAAGTATGGTAACTTTACCTATTACGAAACATTTAGATTGTTGAGACAGATATCTAAATATCTTGTATCTGAAAATTACATGTTGGAAATGTTCAAGAAGAAACCAAAAAAACTATGGAGTTATGTCGCTAACTGTAAAAAAGACTTGATTGAGTATTCCCAACAAAATGCAATATAATGATACTACTGCCGAAAACGGCACGGACATTTATGATCTTTTTGCTTCCTATTTTCGCACCTTATATCCAGGTTTACTCAATTTCCTCTGAAATATGTAACAATAATGTAATCAATACTTTATCATTCAGCTTAGAAACCATAAATAATAAATAAAATTCGCTCGATATGAAAAAGGGTCCCGGCGTTGATGGATACCATACCCATCTTTGTTTATTAAACAATGCGAAAGCAGCCTGGCGTATACACTATTCATCCTATTCAACAAGTCAATAGATGCTGCGTTTGAGAATCCACATCGGATGCATCTGAGATGTAAAAATCTTTGATCACGTGATTCAGTATACGTAAATGTAATGGGACAGATGTGTCCGATGTGGATAAAAAAACGCTCGAGATGTAAAAAATGCATCCGATGTGGATTCTCAAACGCAGCAAGAATCGGGCTTTCTACCAGAGGAATGGAAGACGGGTCTATTAGTATCGATATATAAATATTCTGGAGACAGAAATTTGGTAAATAATTATAGAGTCATTAGTAAACTTTCTTTATTTAGCAAAATTCTTAAAAGTCTCGTCTATGACTCTTTGTTCGACGCACTTAAAAACTCAATAACTTTTAAACAACATGGCTTCTTTTCTAAACGAGGGATAGACACTAATTTGGCTATTTTCGCAGAGTATATTTCGGACGCGCTTGAATAACGCGCTTAATTCACTGTATACCTATTTTAGCAAAGCGTTTGCTAAAATCGATCATAATTTGTTTTTGATGAAACTAGCCGAAATCGGGGTGTTTCAAAAAGGTATGTCATAAATTCTTCCTACCAAAAAATAAGTGGATTTGGCTATATTTACCCATATCAAAAACTGGCTCCCAACAAAGTTACAGGGCGTTAAATTAACATTCAGAAAAACGATTTTTTCTTTGAAATTTTTGCCAGTGCTGTATATTTTAAGGCCCAATATTCTAAGGAGCAAAAAAATTAAAGCGACCCCCTTAAAAAAAATTGTTGTGGGGTTGGGTATTTTTTTTTTAACGTAAAGAAACTTGCTTTATCGATCTTAAAATCAAAAAGAACTATGAATTTTTAATTTTTTTCTTATAGCGAAATGAACTTTGTATCTTTCTTAGTTAACGAGCTATTTACAATTTTTTAACTGAATTTCTAGAGCAATTCGTCCATTCTGGACTAAACATATCAACAACACTAAGAGTAGGTAAGGAGTTATTGTACAAAAAACGCATATAAAAATCAATGGTGTGCCTAGGGCTGTGCTTGAGCCGCCCCTTCAAAAACTACTACCTCTTTTATTAATATTTTTGTAAAAAAGGTATTTATAATATTGGATTGGCGCCATAAAAATGGTGTGCCACCCACCCGTCTTCATGGGTTCACCATACCACTGATAAAAATACACGTTAGTTTGGAAGTGTATTTATTAAATTTAATGATAATTAAAAAAATTATTTTTTTAAGTAAACAATTAAAAAATTAATAATTAAAAATAAACACTTGGCAATAATTATTATACATATTTTATAAACTATTTAATTTAGTAAATGTTCAACATGTCCTCCTCCTTCTTGAATACAAACTTTTTACAACAAAAAAATGTTTTTTTGGATGTTAGTTTAACGCCCTGTAACTTTGTTAGGAGCCAGTTTTTTATAAAGGTAAATATAGCCAAATCCACTTATTTTTTGGTAATCTATCTGAGGAAGAATTTATGACATACCTTTTTGAAACACCCTGTAAAATAGGACTCAGATCGTAAATATCAATGGCTGTCGGTCTGCATCATTAACGGTAACCTCTGGAGTACCACAGGGTTCCCACCTGGAACCTTTACTGTTTTTGATACTTATCAACAAAATAACAAATTCTTTTAAGCACATAAATATATTACTATACGCGGACGATTTTAAAATATTTCGAAAAATTTCCAGCAACACCGACTGTATTTAGTTTCAAAAGGACCTCGATGGTTTTTCCAGTTTTTGCAAGTCAAACAAATTACATCTTAATATCAGTAAATGCGCTAATATAACTTCTCGAAATTATGCACCAATTCTCTTTCAATATTCAATAAATAACCAGGGCCGCCGAGAGCCAGGCCGGGCCCAAGGACAATTCTCTAGATAGGGCCCCGTGGCAAAAAGAATCTTAACCAAAAACTGTTCCTCTTCGACTGAAATAGAATTTTCCAAAAAAAAAAAAATCCTCTACTTGTATTTCATTTTAATTTAAACTTATTCCCTCTCTCATCTTGTGTCGAATTTCTCATGCAGAACAAAAACAAACCTGTTTCCCGGCCCCCCTTACAGCGCTGCCGGGCCCCCATTTAAGCCCGGGCCCCGGGAATGGGTCCCGGCTACCCCCCTCTAGTCGGCCCTGTAAATAACAACATAATTAATAGAGTTTCTCACATAAAGAATCTTGAGGGATATTAAAATGAATTTTAATGTGCACATCGATTATGTTATAAATAAATGTAATAAGGAGCTAGGATTTTTGTCGCTTGTATAAAGACTTCACGAATGAGGACACTATTAAATCTTTATACTATGCCTTTGTTCTCAGTCAATTAAATTTCGCCAGTGTCATGTGGAATCCAGTATACTATATATATATATATATATATATATATATAGTAATTAAATCGAGGCACAACCAACCGGATTTTTTTTTTATTAAAATGATGAAAACGTCAAAATTTTGATTCAGTTCCTTGGCACGAATGAAATTTGTTTGTGAAATATTTCAGGAAAATCATCGTCTAATTACACCTTCCAGTTGTTTAATATCTTGTGGATTTCTACATCAAAAGGCTACAGAAAGTGCAGTTGGCTTGCTTCGTTGACAAGCTGGTATTAGGGAAGATGCCTCGATTTAATTACTCCCACTTGACTGGATTTAATAAAATGTGGATAAAAAAATCACTCGATATCAAAGGAACCGTCTACAACGTCCTTGGTTAACGCAAATTCGCAAATGCGAGTAACTTCAGCTATGCATAAAATTACATATTGATCGGGTCTAAAAATAAAAAAAAATGGTTTACTGTATGCTGTGTGGATTTTTTGGCACTCAGCCTATTCCAAACGCATTTTGCAAAAAAAAAAAACTAAATGATTTCCCCGCCAGGTTGTTTCTTTGTATGGTAATTTCTGGCACGACAACAACCGTGTGACATTTGACCTTTTTCGAATGTTTTTTTTTTATTTTGGTTCGATTGTTTGCAACAATATTTTTAGAATTAAATTTGACCTGTCATAGTCATTTCATTCTAACGGAAAAAAACATGATTATGATTGACGGTTTGAATAGTAGATACATTATTGAGACCTACATAAGTCCGAATTTTTGTTATCCTTCATTGTTTTTAATGAATTTTAATCAAATAGTGGCTATCGATCTAAATTGAAATAAACTCACAATCCAACTCTATTTTCTTACTTCTATTTTAAGCCTATTTTATTTTTTAAATTGTTTACAGATATGGTTCTTGTGATCTGCATAATTTTTCATTAAATTTAGTATTAATAAAAACTTACGGCCTTATTTAAAAATGTTTTTTTTTTAATAGTTTCAAAACTTTGATAAAATTAAAATTCTAGTACTTAAAAGGTAGATTATACTGGTTTTTATGAGATAAGACAAAAACGGCCTTTAATTAATAATTATTCTCTATCTAATCTTTACTGTGGAGATACTTACTGATCAATGATCAACTACAAAAAACTACCATGACTCAGACTTTCACTTACTTTCACTTGGTCCAAAGGGGTAGCTATAGTTTGGAAGCCACTTCCTAAATATTAATATGACTATACAAGTATGAAACGTAATCACCATTCTTTTTTCAAGGTTAAAATAAATAGTAAAACAAAATGTCAAGAAAATGCTTTTTCGCACACCCAGCATGATGTTTAGCTAGGTAGTGTTGGACTCCAGATTTATAATATTCACTAAAAACCGCTCTTTCCTTTTTTCCTATGAATCGGAACCACCATTTCTGATATATGTCGGACACATGGTAAGGTCCTCCTATTCGTTTGTGGCTCTATCCTCTTCTTCCTTCCTCTTCATAACTCTTCTGATCCACCTATAAATTATGCTGTACTTTTCTCTAGTGCTAGTCATTATATCTATTATATTTTCCGGATTCAATGGCGTATTCATTTTTTTCCCATATCTTCCTTTGTTTTCATTCTATCTTCGCTGAATGTTATGCAGCTAGACATTACGTGGTCTGGTGAGTCGACCGCATTGCATTGTTCACATATTTCTTTTACACCTTTCCGATTTTCTTCAGGTATGTTAAGAAGGATCCGAGTCTTGTCAAAAACTGAGTAACGTAGTAGTAAGTTCTTACACAGAAAAAAAGGTGTACTATATACAAGATGAATGGTCTTATTTAAATGCTTTGTTGTGTTTGTATATCCGCAAGTAAAACTCGTCTCGATTTGAAATTCTAGTAATACTTGTTCAACAATAGTTAATAAGCCTTGCTTCAAGAATAAAATCAACTTGCCCTAACTAAAATACCTCTAATTAAATGAAGAGTATATATTGCTCAATTGCAGTATTATGTGCATCTTAAATGAAATAGTCTTACACTTGTTTTAAATATACTATATTTATATTCAACAAAACCTTGTTCTTAAATCGAATGCAACTAAATTTGTTACAATAATAATATGATCTTTGACATAAATATATTGATTTTGGTTGAATTATAGGATAGATTCATTGAAGAAATTAATAATCTTGAAATAAGATCAGGGTGTTATTGCTTTTTAATAAAGTTCTCACTAGTACCTATCCACCGAAAAACATTTTTCAAAATTGTTTTTAGTTAATATACCAAATTCCTCTGTCCTCTGAGGTGTCCCACCTATAATTAAAAAAAAAATAATTTTATAACTTCAAAACCTAAATGGAACATAAAAGTATGTCCTACAAAGATAAGTAAATGTGGGTAGGTAGATATGTACGTCCTTCTAGACTTCGCAAATAAGCTTTGCATATTTTACTAACCTTTTCTTATTATTATAGTAAATATTTGTGGATCATGTTACACAATACTTGTCTTTTTGGATTACTTGGAAGGAATATTGATAGAGATATACTTGAACCAAACAAAGACTACTGGTAAGCGAGGATAGCCCGTTGCTGAATACTATGCCTCGCATCACTCCCACTTATATATTATATTTTGTTCTACACCCACATGGGTATTAGCTTATCTACGTACATACTACAAAAAGAAAAAGTCTGCTATTGCATTCAGCTGAACGAATATATTTCATATCCAGCTTGCAGTGGCGGCTTGTTATAATTTAAAATGGGTGTTCACTTTTGCCAATAATTTTATCATTTGTAAGTTCGGTTCAAAATCTTGTACAAGTGTAGTTATTATTATCAATATCATACTGTTTTCAAGCACTACAACTATTAATGAATGAATAAATGAATATTTTAGTTATTGTAATATTTGTTTTGTTTTTAATACGTTGAAAACCATCTATAAACATTATTAGTTAGTCAACTGACTTTTCTTCATATTTTGAGATTATTTTTAAATTGTCTTTTGTTGGAAACAAAAAAATTTGCTCAATGCATAATTGGGTATATTCTGTATATATTCTTGGGCATATTCTATAGACTCTGAAACAAAAAACAAAATAAACTGTAATTTGGAAATAAACAAAATCTCAAAAATAATAGTAATTTTTTTACCTGTGACGTTTTTCGGTAACAATCGTTGAATTGACACACATACTTCCGATTTATTAAAGTCGCAGTTTTATTTAAACTTAATTTTTAATACAATTTACAATTAAAATTATCTCATGTTGATTTTTAGAATTTGTCAGCTTAATTTTAAACGTTGAGAAGATAGAACATGAAGTAGGTAGATAACGAATGAAGACTATTTTGTGATATGTCATATTTTGATTAATTTAAGTAAATAATTTTATATTTGTAGATTGGTCGAATGAAAATGTTTTTATATCATTTAAATCACGCTATTTTAAAAAAATGGCATTTATTATCACCAAAACTGACTAGCTCGAGTTTGACATGTCGTAAAAGAGTAATACAAAAGTGAGACTCATTTAGTACCGTCATTGCTTAACATGATCTTGTTATTTTATCTATTTTTATAGTGTTTTAAGCTCTTATGATTTTGGGGAGTGGGTCAGGTTATTAAACAACTCGTATTACTTTGAAAAAGAATGTTGAGAGTCACTATATTTAAAACTTACTAAACTTACTATCGATTAATGATAAAAATATAGAAAATTACTAACCATTAAGATATTATAATTAAATAAGGTTTCAGATAAGGTAGCGACAAATTCTAATTCACAGAGACTTACTTATTCAAATTTAAATGATTTATTCAAGAATGACTTATCTGTTGAATAAGAGTTAATATTTGTATAAAGTATAAATCTTCATAGGTAAACTTAAATCTCATAAACTTCTTTAGATGACTCGAACTAAACCTCTTGATATACTTGAAATAAACTTCTGTAGCTGGAACTAAACTTTTAAGTTTCTATACTTCTAAACATCAAAACATGCAGCTTGAACTTTCTTCTAAACTTCTAAACAATCTCTTTAGATATAACTCCTACAGAACCATCTAGATTCAGCCAGGCTACAAGGAAAAAGGTAAAAATATCAAGAAAAGAACCAGGAAGTTTATATAGGAAACAGATAAAATGCTTTTTACTATTAAATGAACAATTTAAAGTATTAAATGAATAGCTTCACAGAGACCAAAATTAATATGAAAAGGAAAAATCTTATTTAACATATTTAAATATAGTAAAGCATATTATCTCTTTCCTAACAAAATAATAGATAAAATTATATAAAACATGTGATTCTTGTGTTTTTCATGTTGTTGAGGTTATGCTTCAAATTTGACATTTTAATTAGAAATTCTTGTACAAAATATATATTTTCAACAATATATCGGTATAAAAGCTTACCTTATAAAATCAGACGGTCATTAAAAATATTAATAGACAATTAGTACATCGGGTGTCCAAGATAAAAGATAATTAAAAATTCAAATCAACTTCTTCGTTGACAGATATAAATCGAAATCAATTATCAGCTTTTGACACAAGGCATAAACGACAAATGACATTAGGGTAGAGATGTTTGCGTCAAAATAACGAAAACGGTTTCAACCGTTACAATGTTTGGGTCTAAATAACGAAAACAGTTTCAACCGTTACAATATCTATGATTTGAAAGATTGGTATGGCCCCGCCCTACTTTGTGACGTCACGGTGTACATTTCTCACTCCTTCTGGCTCACTTATAATAGCGCGCCACGAAAACGCGATTAGCCAGACCGAAGTGGCGTACCCAAAAATAGATATTAACACATATGAAAATAATAAAATAATTAAAATTGAATTAATATTCTTGTTACTTATTTTAAAATAATATGTTTTTATGAAATGTAACTGGGTGTTCACTACACAAATGAACCAATGGAGAAACCGCTCCTGCATTCTAGGTAGTAGGTAGTGAGAACACTGCAAAAAAAATTAAATCCACCAATCACAGTTCATAGTTTGGACACCCAACTATTATTTTTAAAATTTTAAATAAGTGACAATTCCGTCAAACTAATTGTCAGTATCTTTTTTAGATATTGAGATTAAATATACATTAAAATGAATTATTTTTGTGTAGAATCGATGTTTTTTTTTAATTTTATTTGTTCCACATTTTTAAAAAAAAATTATATTTTAATCAAACTGTATGTTACTAATTTAATTACGAGTATTAAAACTAAATTCCTAAAAGTGACGGTGGAAATGAGGACACAGCGTCTGCCTTTTACAGAAGAGGCCTGGGTTCAAATAATCTGGACTGGAGACTAATTAAATATTTTTTTTCATGTTTATTTTATTTTATAAATGAGTAAAAATCATAAATTATTTTAAAATTAGTTATTTTGTCTTAATCTAAAATAATTTTTAGTACCAAACAATATAGTAGATACATGTGTAACTAAACTGTAGAGTAAACTTTCTTTTTAAAATTTTATTTCTTCATTGTGCAAATAAATTAGTCACAATTACTATGAAACCATTTAACCTCTTGACAATTGAACATTTTCTTGTCATTATAGAAAGGTTTTTACTATTTTTCAATAAAGTCTGTTCCATTGTATTCAATTGTTCTGTGGACGTTCGTATCAGTAAACATATCCATTCACTTTTTTTCACACTTCGATTAAACTCTTAATTTCTCACTTACCGTCAATCATCATCGTAGAAGTTATTAACGACATTTCCCGGGAACGGGGAACTCTCTTAATCAATCAGTGCGGAACATTAAAAAAAAAACTTTCATGTTTCATTATGGAATTTCATAATCACCGGGCATTTATTTGAAGTAATTATCATTTTATTATTGCGATGAGAAGTTGTTAAAGGTGGTGTGTTATTAAAAAAAAAAGAATGATTGAAATTATAAGGTTATAAACTTGTTTTTAAAATAGTTTCATGAATAACGATTATGTGAGCGTACGGAGAAACAACGAAAGAAGACACTTTGTTTTTATTTAATACAAGAATGAAAATACATTTGCCAGAGATCGAGTGATAAATTTATTAGAGAAATGTGTGCAGAGGATTTCCGATTTTTCCAAAGGCATTTCGGGACTTTCAAATGTATTACTAGTCCCCGAAGGAATTCCATACTACTCAAAGAACTCGGGAACTATCGAAAAGATTTTTGATAATTCCCATTCTGTTCTGAATTTGTAGTTTTGAACAAACAATATAATATAATAAAACGATAGGTGAGTTGTTTCAAACTGGAACTACATAATTCTTGTAATACTTTATTTTAAAACAGGGTGATTAGATTTAAAATTGAATTTGTACAAATCTAACGTGTGGATATGAGGCTCAGATAAAAGAAATGTAATGTAACGATAGTTTAATTTATTTATAGTTTATTTATTTAAAACACTATTTACAATTTATTTATAACGTACTAATTAATTTATATAATACTTAGACACTATTAGAACATTTAGAACTCACAATTCTGATTTATTTATTACAATTTATCTTTTCTGTCCAACACTTAAATTGAATCTTATCTTCTATCGGCAAACTCGCGCTATTTATACAAAGCCAGCTCTGTACAAGTAGTTTCTATTCGATCTCGAATGTACGAGAATTCCCTCTCTATGACTCGTACCGATTTTTCTGGTAGCTTCTCGAAGCGGTGCGTTTGTCTCTATATGGCCAGCGCTAGACTTCATACCGTGGGTAAGGAGTAAACAAGGAACAGAGATAGAACTGTAACAGCTTGAAAAAACCATAGGACAAAAATCATTCATAATAAAACATATTTTCAATTCATAAAATGAGTGGTGGTATAACAAACCTTTTTTCACTGGTATGCAATAATGTGGGACCAAAGTCAAACGTTTTGGACTTATTCATAATCTCTGGTAAAAAATGACCTAGTCTGAAAGACTTCTTTTTGATATAAAAAACTTCTAGAGGTGATACTATTTTTTAATTAGATTTCTTTTATTTGTTGATGTCAGATTTAAAATTCTGTCAACAGGAGAGCAGTGTTCTCATCTCAAGTTCGAGGATAGCATTTCATGAAACAAACACATTTGTAAAAAATAAAGGAACAGATCAAACCCAAGAAAAATTTTAATTGAATTTTAATTCAAGTTTGCTCTAAACGTTCTAAAATAATTTAATCTTGAGTTTCGTCAAGTTCTAAGACAGTTTCGGGACCTCCTCCGAAGGAATTCCGAAAGAATTCCGGGAATTTCAGCCAGATGTGTTAACGGAATTTAGTATAAATTTACCCCTCGCCAGAGATTATTATAGTTGAATACCGAAATAATAGGCAGTAATTTGATGCCAAGAATATGTGAAGAATGCTGACAAAGATGCCATATATGCAATTGCAATATATGCCCGCCACTGAAAAAATCCCTTGTCCCGTAACCTCCAAAAATGTCTCCAAACTTTGGCCCAATAACTTACGACAGCATTCTTCACACATTAAATTACTGCCTATTATTTTGTTGTTTCTAGACTGTGTATGTTGATACTAAAATAGACCAATAAAAAACGTAAATGTTGATGGTTAGAGCGTATATGTATATATACAGGGATGGTTTCTCCATTGGTTCATTTGTGCAGTGATACACCCAGTTTAATTTCATAACAGCACATTATTTTAAAATCACATATAAATAACTTAATAATATAAATTCACTTTAATATATTTATTATTTTCGTAGGTATTAACGCGAGAGGTGTCTGAGAGTGAATGTTAAAAAGAGAGGGTTAATAGATCCGCGAAACAGCTGTGTGCCTGCTTGAAACCACGCTGTTTTTAGCATCATTTTGTGCATCGCACGTAGATTACGTCACGACAGTTAACTTCGCTTGGTCAAACGATTAGTTATTGTGCTTGGTCAAGGTCACTCTGACTGGGAGTCTTTAAATCAACGTTGCCACATTTGATAGATTTCTTCTTATTTTTGGTAGGTTTTCAGCTATTTTGGCTAGTTTTAGTAGACAATTTTCTTTTGGTAGATTTTAGTAGATTTGTATAAATTAATAAAAAAAATCCAATTACTCAAATAAAATTTAAATAATTTTGTTGCCAAAATGGATTACTAAAAACGTTAGGGCCGGGCGATCATCAGTTATTTTCGACTAGTAGATTACTTAATAATAATCGATTCTTTATGATGCATTAATTATTTTCGATTAATAGATTATTTTTTCGATTATTTTCGATTCATTTCTAATTATTTCGATTCTTTTCGATTCCTTTCGATTCTTTTTGATTCTTTTCGATTCTTTTCGATTTTTTTGGATTCTTTTCGATTAATCATTTTTTCCAATAATCGATTACTTTTATGAATCGATTATTTATTTATCACTAGAGTACAGCAAGTTAATTAATAGTTGTAGTGTTTGAAAACAGTATAATATTGTAATCGATTAATCAAAATCGAATATAATATCTCTAAAAAATCGAAAATATCCGATTAATCTAAAATAACCGATTTTTGTATTTTGTTCAGGGTTTGCAGTGCGTATCTGAATTTACTTAATACGATTGCTTTACGTTTGCAGTTCTACTGGGCGAAATTTGAACAGAACCCATTATTTTCATCTTGGCTTTCCAAGGTGGGTATAGTGGCTTTTGTATAGCCTCGTAATTTAATCAAGAATTACTTCACTAAAAGAGCAAAGGTTTGTACGAAATATAAAAAGCATATTTCAGGATACACTTGCCGCTCTTAGGTTTGTCCTCTCTAAAAACTAACCAAAACAACAGGGAAAATTTTTCCTTTTTTTAGATTGATAAGTTCTTCGAAAATCTCACGAGTTTCAGATGAAATAAAAACAGTAGTTTCTGCGCTTGTATCATTTCTAGTAATGGATCATCTAAGCAACCTTTTCATGACTCAGGAATCTTATAAAAAATTCGGAATTTAATTGTATTAAAATGGACGATGCCAAAGAAGTTTTGAGGGATATTGGCTCTTGTACAAAGGCTAAAATTATTGGAAAAAATTGAACCCCCATTTTAAATTACCACTAGCCGCCACTGTGTATATATTCGGTTCAGATCCAATTTGAGCTAAATTCCCTTAAAAATTTATTTATCCAGTCATGTGGAAACAGATTATCCGTAAGTAAAATGTGATTTAAAAAAAAAAGAATATTTTGAATATTTTTTTTTTACATCGATCATAATTATAGTTAGTAGGTTTATTAGCAATGACATTGACAATAAATATCAGATTAATTTAAATTTTACTTAATCAAAAGCTAGCGCAATAAAACGTTTTGTAATTTAATAATTTATTTAAATTTTATTCGTTGTATAATCTTCATGAATATCACTCTTTCTGTTAGCATTCAAAATATACTTAAAATAACAATCAACATATTATTTCGTGATATTACTACTGAATTATATACCATTCAATTTAATTTAGTAAATAAACAAGGTGAGACAAATTTTGAGAGGTGAGTCAGGAAGTGAGAATATCAAACCCTCGGCAATCTACTAAATAAAAAATAAATACGACCCTATTCAATATTAAAACAGAACATTTTTGGATGGATCATTGTATATTTTATACAGAGAGAGTGTTTAGTAAACTTTTTCCAGAGAAAATTGTACATCGTAACAGTTTATTTATGTATGACTAGCTCTCCTGGTCCTGGATGTTGGCCAGATTTAAAAGTTAAACTACTTATGTTCGTAAGTACCTAACTTTACCATAAAATTGAAATAATAATTTCCCAATCTTAAACATGATGTATACCGTTTTATTTTCTCATTAGATTAACTCATTAGTTATAGTTTTATAATATTTTACGACGATCGTTGATGTTGGCCTTTTTAATAATGAATTGAAACTCTATGCTCTTTTTTAATTCCTCAGCCCTGTGCAGTGGTTTTACTCGAATCTGAATTAATCATTATTGTTTTTACGTTCTTTGTTATGAATTTATGTAAGATATATTTCTTTAAAATAAAGTGTCTTTGCTCGTTGTACTTGATTACCTATATTCTTGTTTTAGTTGCAAAAATAAATTAATTAAATTTGTGCAATATTTGTACTTATACAGTAACTTTTCTATTTTCACTTCATAAAAACCACAATCTTTAACAATGAAGTATGTTACAGTTTCCTATTATCGACAAGTATTAAAAATTTAAAAAGACCGACTTCAAAATCGTGCAGATTCCATCACCACATCTTAACCAAATTTATATGGGACCACCCCTGAGGTACCCCCTTACTAACAAAAAAGGAATCATAGAAATCGGACAAGATGGTAAAGAATTATCGCTAAACATACATAAAAAATGAAGAGTTTGAGGATTTTCTGATGGATCCAATATTTAGATTTTGACCAAATTTATATGGGACCACCCCTGAGGTACCCCCTTTCTAACAAAAAAATAATCACATAAATCGGACAAGGTGGCAAAGCAGTATCGCCAAACATACATCAAAAATGAAGAGTTTGAGGATTTTCTGATGGATCCAATAATTAGATTTTGACCAAATTTATATGGAACCACCCCTGAGGTACCCCCTTTCTAACAAAAAAATAATCACATAAATCGGACAAGGTGGTAAAGCATTATCGCTAAACATACATAAAAAATATAGAGTTTGAGGATTTTCTCATGGACTCAATTATTGGATTTTGACCAAATTTATATAGGACCACCCCCGAAGTACCCCCTTCCTAACAAAAAAAGAATCATTGAAATCGGACACCGTGTTAAAGAATTATCGCTGAACATACATACATACATAAAAAAAATTACCGACGAATTGAGAACCTCCTCCTTTTTGAAGTCTCGGTATTTGTATTTATCTATGTAGATGCGTCGGATTTTTATGCCACGTGACGTCATATCATGTGACACGGATAGAACTAACATGCGCAGAAACATACCGGTATTTCTGTATCGTGATTCAGTAGATAACGATTATGATGACAACCATATAACAACGATTATAACTAACAGTTATTGGTTTGTATCGAAAGTAGTTTGTTTCGCAATCATGGTAATCCATGTACCACAACGATACTGTGGTATTGTCAAGGGTAATAACACAAGAGGTGAAAATGTTCTAAAAAAGTTCATCTCTCGTTGTGTTTGGAAAGATTATTTAATAATATAAACAGAACTTTTATAAACATTTGCTTTATTTCCGTAAGATGAAGTAGATTATGTGTTTAAAATCTATATTTCAATAACCAAAACGATTTTTGTCAATTTTTCGCCACCTTTTTGACAAACTTGACTTGACATTGACGTTTCGCATAAGTCATTGATATGTTACTCTGGTAAAGAATTTAATTTTTTAAATCCAATCGGGTTTAAGTTTAATATCAATATCATCTTCAGCAAAGGTCCAAATAAATTACTCTTGCAGAAATACTTCAAAGTAATGTAGTTGAAATTTGATGATCTTGGAGGAAATAATATTAATAACATCTTCAGGAAAGGTTCAAATAAATTGCTATTGCAAAAATATTAATTGTCTTGTTGTTACGGTTAAATAATTCACATTCAGATGCACACACATTTACTTATACTCTGAATCGACTATTTTAGCAACGGTTGTGATTTTGTTTTATTTCCTCTACATTTGCCAGGTGTTATTGGATGTCAACAATTTTACAGTAACTAATCAGTAAATCTTAAATTGAACAAAAAAGTATTTTAATGTTTCTTTAATAATATCTAGTTTTCGATCTGAAATCTTTATTCATAAATTAGTTGTACCTCGCTAAAACCACAGTTTATAAAATTTCTTCAAACCTACATAAAAAAATTAATAGTTTCTCATAACAACTAACATATTTTGATCAATCTGTATAATCATTACCGCTTTTTGCATTGAATTGTTATGCATACTTTACATTGTGATTTTGCTGATGTATCAGAGTTTGTTAATTCATTTCATTTTGTTTTTCAAAGTATGATCAAATAGTTTTTTGTGTACTATTTAAATCATTCTTTAGACATTTTTGAAATAAAAAGGTACCAGTGATAGTTTTGATACGAAATTTTCAACAATAAGGATCACGTTACAGTAGGTTGAACAAAGTCTAATATAAACATGCACATAACGTAAAGAGACAGCTGTCAGCAAGCATCGATACGATTTCGACTTCTGCTCGCCCCACTAAATACACCAGACAGATTTATTCGCGATCAGCGACACCGGTTTCTGCTTGATATGTGCATGTTCCTATTACACCTTGTTCAATCTTTGTAAGTTACAGTTCCCTTGTTAAAAATTCTATACCTTTATAATACTTATTGAACTAATGTTACTTTTGGCTAATATTTTATAAGGTGTTGTATAGTTCTCAGTTATACTATTGAACACATCAAAATAGCTATTTATGTATTAAGAGCAAAACGTGATACTTTGTCGCTTGAGACAGAAAGTTGTCCGCGCGACGCGTAGCGGAGCGCGGCAATCTATCGAAAGCGACAACGAACTTTTCGCTCAAAATGCACACAAGATTTTTTCTACGATCACAGTATTTTATGAAATAGGTATAAAAACTGAAAATTTGTCGTAAGTAGTGTATAATGTGTTGCCTATATCTACATTAATCATAAAAAAGGGAGTTGATGTTCAAAGTCAATGTTAACTTGGATAATAAAACCAAAAAACATCAAAATACGTACAAATAACTTGAAAATCATTTAATATAAAGAAATATTATATTATACCGAATTCAAATTAGGCGAGCAACAAAGCTGTCACTTAATGTCAGTTCGCGGAAAACGTCAAACCTGCGGCTGCATTTCGAAGCGCAAAAGCCTACTTTGGATAGTGATCGTAAAAAAATATTATTTACTTTTACATTATTTTTTTTTTCCGATTAAAACAACTTTGAAAATAATAAACTAATTAAAATTATATATTTTTCCAGTGTAGCCTTTGAAAGTAGTTAAAATTGAGAGTACCACAAATTTTCAAAAATAATGATTTAGGTAGTTTTAAAAATCTTGGTTTCTTTCACAAGTTGCTCAAATAACTTCAGAATATTTTGAGTCCTTCAAAATCACAAGAAAGTCAAACTATCGTTTTTTATTAATTATTGATTGTTTCGGTTGATATAAATTAGTGACGAAATAATATTATATTAATATAATTAATATTCTTCTTAAAATTCAAGAACTACGAAAAAAGAACTTACAAAAAAATTCGTAAAAGAGCTTGTGTTACAAAGTCACATAAAGGGATAACTTACTTTAAAAACAGGTATAGTTTCCTGAAACAACAAAGTAAATGTTTGTTTTTTGTAAAAAATGTACAATACTTCACGATAATCTGACAATAACAATTGCATGTAAACTAATAGCCGAGTTGCAATATCGTAAATAGAAACATTTCCGTATTTTGGAATTTTGCTTCTAAACATTGTTGAAATAAGGCTCAAAGAACTATGTACTAATGAGAGAGCATGTTCTTCGGATTACTGTTTACGACAAAGATGATAGAAATGTTCGTGAAATAACGTCGTGTTGGATATAATAATAGGGTATGCTCTTTGGAAGAACGCCAGTCAATTAGACTAATGATTAAAATTTTAAATAAAATATTATATATTTCACATTTTCAATAGATATATGACAAAATATATACAGAAACAAATGTTTTTCTTCAGAAGAGTTTGTGGTCAGCTTATATTTAATACTTCACGTCATAACGTTTATAAAATGAATCATTCAACTTCACTTTGATTACTGCTCGAGCTTGTTAGGATTGATTATAAGATTCTGTCAAGAGGCACTTCAAAAATTGCGAATTATTTTGATATATTTGGTATACACACAATCCTTTCCACATTAGATTGGTTGTTGGTGAGGGATAAACTATTTTTATGTTCTATGTTATTTGTATATAAAATTCTAAAAGGAAATGCCCCCAAAATTTTGATGAATTTATTACGTTTAATCATCAAGTTCATAATTATCCCACAAGAAGAATTACTGACTTTTATGTAACTAGAATAAATTACAGTCGCACTATGAACTCAATTTTTCATAATGGTTTAATTGCATTTAATGCCATCCCATGTGAGTTTATTTTATTTGTTATTATTTAAATAAATATTTAATACACAGGAGGGCCATTTGAAAATGAAACAAAGCCAATTTTGGGCTCGTCAGGTTATTTACGAAAAAAACCTCGGACCCGTCAATTTTTGATTTTAGAGGGAAACAAGTTTCACCCCCTGAACGGCAACCCTCTAGCGGGGGTGAGACAAATCAATGATTCCACGTGGTTTGGATGCCAAAAGTCAAAGTACTTTTTCCAGTATTTTTAAAAATAATTTTAAGACATCTTTAAAACCCCTAGGCACACTTCTTTTTCAGTCATGGGGTTGCTAGTAATACATTTTTTACGTCTGAAAATTATTTTGGTATGAATTAATACGTATCTGATTATAAATAAAGACTATTCAATGTTTTTTTTTTTTGTTTCAGGTAATTATCAGTATTTCTAGACCATAGCTGTAAGTATATAAAATTTTTGCTATATTAATAATGCATTTTTTAAATTTATTTTCAATAGGTACTTTATTTTAGTAGATATCGTACGTGTTATTATGATTTTTATGTTTGCTTATAATTTTTATCGTTTTCACTTTTCAGTAGGTAATCAATTATTTTATCTAATATTAAAATTAGTTTATAAGAAAAGGAAAAATATCTATCTTTCTCTATGGTGTAATTACAAAAATCGCCCTAGTCAAAATAAATAGGTGAATAATTTGCAATGGAAAACAAAACTTGTATGTTTATTATCTTCGGGAAGGTGATCTTTTCAAGGGTAATACAGGTTG
This sequence comes from Psylliodes chrysocephalus, assembly GCA_927349885.1. Lineage (NCBI taxonomy): Eukaryota > Metazoa > Arthropoda > Insecta > Coleoptera > Chrysomelidae > Psylliodes > Psylliodes chrysocephalus. Next base: position 40,167,016 of record OV651813.1, read on the forward strand.
CCAAAAACGTTAGGGCGAAATCAGATCGCAATAATTTCTTTGAGAACATTTTGTTGTTTCTTTGGAATATGCGTTTAAATTTCACGAAACAAAATCCTTCTTAAAATACCACGAGACATCAGTCGAGATTATTTAACAATATAAACATAACTTTTAGAAGCAACATATGCTTTGTTCCGTAAGATAAAGTCGAGTCTGTATTTAAAATGAATATTTCAACAACCAAATCGATTTTTGTCCATTTTTCGTCACCTTTTTGACAAACTTCACATTGACTTCGCATAAATCATTGATACGTTACTTTGGTAATGATTTGGATTTTTTAAATCCAACCTTTTTGATAAACTTCCAAATTGACGTTTCGCATAAATCATCAATATGTTACTCTGGTAATGAATTTAATTTTTATAGTATGAATAATCGACTGCGATAGGATACATTATTTAAAACAATAACGGAGATGGCTCGATTTTTTTTTTTATTATGATCCGAAACAATTTTTAAATATACTGTAACATGAATAGCTGGTTATTTTATCTACTTTGATATATGTTTGAGCTCAATTTATAGGGCGAGGGTTAGGTTTTTTAATAACTCTAATAACTAAAAATGCGTTAGATAATGTAGGTATCAAATTCAATTCTCACAAGTTTGCACATAATTCAAATTTAAAACAATTTATTGATTATATCGATTGCACTTATCTGTTTGGTAAATAAGGTAATATACGGTATGGTAAGTTAAAGGTAAAAATCAGGTATTTCTTCCTTCGCTCCTAACTGCAGAGGTACATCAATTCTTAAACATTATATACCGGCCAGGTAACTTCAACCAAGTGATTCGGGATTCTTATTCACAATTCTCATTTGTGACTCCTATTCGTGATTGAACCGTGAATGATCTTCAAGATAAATTATTCTTATTTCTATTCTAACCTGAACCGTCTAGAGATTGCCATAGGCTTATAAAATCAGATGGTTATTAACATAAATAAATATAAATTAATATTTCGTATCACCGAAATAAAATTGAAATAGAAGTGAACTATTCGACGCTGTCTGTCAGATAAAATAAAAATGTCACTTCCTTTGACACAATGCATAGACAACAAATGACATTTGAGTAAGAGGTGATTGTGTCCGAAATAACGGTTCCAACCGTTACAATACATATATTTCTTCATTAATAGAACATTTGGCAAAAATCGATCGGTACTTCCAATGTGGGTTATTATTAAACGATTTCCTTTTCCTTTAGAGTTTTTAATCCACAAGAGACCCCTTCTATAAAGGCTTGTTTTTTAGTTTGGATGGAACTATCTTGCAAAATTTTTGTTACTGTATGTCCAACATTAAACCATGTTTCATCCAAATAAAATACCTGTTTATGCTGATTCCTTGCGTCCGCTATTTTTTTTAAATAATCATGCCTTTCTCTGTTAAAAAGCTGTTTCTATTACGTTTTTTTGTAACGAAAATTTAATGTAATAATTTTTGCAGATGAAAATATGATATATTTGGAAGTGGAGGGGGAGGCTATTTTCTGAGTGTAACTTTTAAGTTTAGGAATTTCATTTCGAAAGATAAAAGAATGTACCATTTGCTTTATTACATTCTTTACCCAAGTTTCAATAAAGATCTTGTTTCTTCCTGGGAGCTTTTTCGGATGTGAGACTTCTCCAATAACTATATCTTCTTTAATAATATACAGGTCTAACATTTAGTGTCTGTTTCTTTCACAGAAAGTGAAACAAAGTCTTTTCGAAGATAATTAAATACATTAAGTACGATATTTTTTTCTTCTATATGTCCACTAGGTCCTTTACGCGTACTTGTGCTTGCAATATTTTCTAATTCACTCGCCTTTCTTATATAACTGTAAAATTATAATAACTTTGTTCGCGGAGCCAGTCGCCGACAAGTACACTGATAAATAATCAGAAAAGTTTGTGCCCAACTGCGATTTGTAACAAATCCCTGACAAGAGATCACCGCGAACGATTTGTGTATCAAAAAAATATCATACACTTTTAACTGCAAATGAAAAGTGAGACAGAAGACATTGCATTATAAAAATTGTAGTTTTTAATTGTTGTTTAATTTTTTATTAGTTCGATTTTTATAATTTATTGGAATATTCGGCCTAATTAAAAACTCAAACAACGATTCTTCTTTGTTCTGTTCTGGTGTATATAATATAATAATTAGATATGTTTAAGAGATTTTTTTGCAACAGTAGAATTATGTAGATTAGGAATGTATTAAAATAAACTACAAATACATCACAAACCAGCTCTAGATTTAGAGATCCTGTGATTAGTCATGTTTATTTCACCATTATAGTGTTAAGTAAATCAAAAGTACTTTATGTCTGTGAAAATACTCAAGGCGGGACTCTTTGTTGTCCAGAGATCTCACACCCGGTCAGCCACTAACCCAATGAGCACACACTCGTTTTTTTTTTCAACAGAATATTGAAAATTTGATAAAATAATACGTTTTTCTATAACGTTTGGTTGCAAATAACGTTATTTTCCGCGACATTTGAACTATTTTTATACGTTTTATACGTTTGGTTATTTAACTGTTTTCAACATTTTTTATACGTACGTGTGCTCATTGGGAAGTGAAGGGCTGAATCGGTTTATCTGCCTGGGGTGCTTGAGTCTAGATTTAGGTGTAGTGCTGTTGTAATTACCACATTCCTTATGTACCTTTCGCATAGCTTTTCCAATATTTCAAAGAAATCGATGTCAGGCTTCTTGGCTGGTATGTTTTTTGGGACAGTGCAATCTATCTTTCCAGGTTTGGGGTTTGATAATAATTTTTGCCTCTCCATTTTTACGGGATGAAGTCTCAGAACTGAAGAGGATTTAAATGAATATATTCACAGGTGCTGTTTTAGTTTACCTGGCAGCATTTTTGTCAAAAATCTTTTATCTTTCAAGGTACTTAAGTTTTGGGAACAAGTAATAAATAATCCGGTGCTAAATCCGGAGAATAGGGTGAATTAAAAATCAATGAAAACCAATCTCAATTTTTTTGAATCGGATTCAACTCACGAGCAGGATAATTGTTTTGCAAAAAGAGAAGACATTTGACAAGTTTTGCGCGGCACTTTTTCAGAATTTTTTCGCACATTCTAATTAACAGCTCAGTATAATATCGATTCCTGAAAACAACAATGAGATAAACCCCAAAAAAAAAACTATCTCAAACGTAAGCTAAAACCGACCTTAGCTGAATTTAACACTGAGTTTCATCTTTTTCTAGTATTTTAAATATTTTGGCCGATATATCTCTGTTTTACATTTAGCTAAGGTCGGTTTTAGCTTACGTTTGACATAGTTAACTTAAAACAGATTTTTGAGGTTTATCTCACTGTTGTTTTTAGCTATCGATATGCTCCCGTGATATTTTTACCGTTTTCGAAATAATGTTTCAAAATTATATCCTATCTTTACCACAGAGAACTGAAGCCAAGCCCATTTTTGAATGCGGATTTTTTTTGATAGTGGAGAACAAAGATGCATCCACCCTTTGAATTGTTTTTTAATTTCTTGAGCAAAGTGATGAACCCACGTTTTGTCCATAGTGACAAACTGATACAAAAAGTTTAGAAATATAATCTTCAAAACGGTGGCAGATTTTCTTGACGTTCTCAACGAAAGCGCTTTCGTCATCATTTAGCCAAAACCTTCCTTATATTCAAGACATGATTAACGATGTCATACTCCGTCAACTTATTTATAAAACACTATAGTGGTAACCATTGTAACCATACTCAATTTTGTTTACTAGAATCTTTCCAGGCTAACTAGACACCAATATCTCCTCGTATGTCTAAGTAAAGAGGATACGAATGGGGAATAGTTAGTGTTTATAAACTTTTGCTATTCTTTTGGTAGTCTTAATACTTCCCGACGCATCCTCGTAAAATAATCGTTCGTATTGGTAACGGTAGCATTTTTTAATCAGGAATCTCCATCTGATATTGATTATTGCTTTATAATATGTTAGATGTTAAACCACGTGTTACCGAGTAATATACTCCGTTACGAGTACTACCTGTAGTACTACTACTACTTTCATCAAAGCAATTCTAATAATCAATAAAAGCAGTAATTGTTCCGTAATACCAGTAATACTCGTTCGATTGCGGAAAAGGAGTCGATTTGTTTTGATTTCAATTTCCGATAAGCAATCGTTAGAAACGGTCTATCACCTGCTGCAATAACCAGTTAAATTGGTAGAAATGTTGACGTACAGTTATTTCGTTTCTATTTAGGTACTCTCTGTGTGGTTTTGACCTTCTGATGATACATACATATAAAAGTAACTATATCTACGTCTAAATTAATAAATACAACCACTACTTTTCGCTTAACAAAAATTTAAATTGACACAAAACGTAGCTGTTTTATTATGTAATTAATTTGACAATAGTCCAATAGGGATTTGCGTTTTATTGCGAATTTGAGGTTATAAGATGGCAATCATTCCAAGTTATTGTACTTTGATCTACCGCTATTAAAGAATTATTGCATTGTCGCCATTTTATTGAACAGTATACTATTTTATTACTGAAATCCGATTTGATTTTACAATATTAGCCTCGTAAAAATTGTGACATTGTCTCCTGAAAATTGGAAAAACATGCTATTTTGATATACATTACTGAAGCCGTGGATTACAGCTGGTTTAAGATGTTCATAAAAAAATATGAGTTCTCTCAATTATATAAAAAAATGTATGCAAACAGAATTATTTTTAAACTACTATTATCGCTACAGAACTTATATAGAACACTTATTAGAAAATCTAAAGATATGTATTATCATACAAGAATTGAGAGCTTAAAAAACAAGGCAAGGGAAACTTGGTCTATTATTAATGAATTGAGAGGCAAAAGTACCCATAAATCATGCAATGCAAATATACATCCTAACGATTTCAATACATTTTATTGCAATATCGCTGAAAATCTAACAAAAAATCTAAATAGAACAATTGACCCATTAGAATTTGTAAAGTCGTCACCAATTAAATACTCATTTTTCTTAAGAGAAACAAATTTCTTAAAAATATTAAAAGTTTGTAATGACATACACAACAAAACTGTATAAGGATATGATGGAATGTCAGTAAAAATATTTCAAAACTTACCTACCTCTGCATTAGACGTTTTATCCATTTTAATAAATAAAAGTTTTAATTAAGGTACTTTTCCTCTTTTTCTTAAAACAAATGTTGTGGTTCCATTATATAAGGGAGGAAACTTGACAGAGCCGTCTAATTTTAGGCCCATATCTCTAATTCCTACATTGGGAAAAATTATTGAGAAACTTGTAAAAACTTGACTAGTTAGATATCTAGACGAAAATAATATACTGGACATAAATCAATTCTTTTTCAACACAACAAAAACGTATCGGATGCTGTTTTTTCTTGTTTGGAATTAGCCTATACAAGTTTAAATTTCAACGAGGCCATAGCTGCAGTATTTTGTGATCTGACTAAAGCTTTTGACTGTGTCAACCGCGGAGTACTGCTGCGAAAGCTTGAAGTTTATAGCATAAGAGATGTGGCCTTGAGTTGGATGAAATCCTACCTTTTAGGTCGCAAACAATTAGTCCGAACTAGTTCAGACTCGAAAACAAGTGACATAAAATATAATTATCAAGACTAGAGATAAGGAGACGAATCGGCATACTCATAATACGGTCCCAAAAAACGCATGCTAATTGAGCTGGTACTGCATACGCTGTTCAAAATACATGGCTTCTTATGGGAATTATACATAATTTTGTCAAAATAATAAAAATAAACTTGTTTATAGCTAAATAAAGCACAGAACATACTGTTGTATTTATTTCTAAATAAGTCTTGCATGTTTTAATTGATAAATTATTTAATTTTATCTATAGAAAATACAAATTAGGTATGTATGACCAAATTCGAAAAGGTTTCTTAAATGCTGAAATTTGATAAGTACAAATTTGTGGCAATTTTTTTTTTTGAATTGAACTAATATATAGTTTTAAGAGTAAAATAAAACACAGTGAACAGATTTTTTATTGTTGTAATACAAGTATAAAGGAAGATTTGGGAATGTACATGGTATTACCTCATCCTTTAATTTCAGCTTTCCCCTTTTTATTTTGCTAACAATACCATCAGTAAAAATAGTCTCATAATATTTGATAATATCTTCTAAAAAGTATAGAACAGAATCATCTCTAGAAAGTGCTTTATCGGCAGGAGAAACGATATATATGCTAACACTGTTCTAAACGTTTAGTATCCCATAAAAAACATTTACAATGACACAATTGGGGTCCAAAATAAAATAATAATCTAACATTAAAACTCTATAAAAAATTAATTTTCTTTTCTAGTAAGTTAAATTTAATACATAATTATTGTTGTTTGTAAGTCAGCTTCTATAACTGTAAAATTTTATATTATAGAAACTTGTAACAAGTATTACAAATTAAAAATTTAAAAAAACCGACTTCAAAAACGTGCAGATGCCATCACCATATCTTAACCAAATTTATATGGGACCACCCCTGGGGTACCCCCTTACTAACAACAAAAGAATCGTATAAATCGGACAAGGTGGCAAAGCATTATCGTTAAACATACATAAAAAATGAAGAGTTTGAGGATTTTCTCATGGATACAATTATTAGATTTTGACCAAATTTATATGGGACCACCCCTAAAGTAGCCCCTTTCTAACAAAAAAAGAATTATTGAAATCGGACACCGTGTTAAAAAATTATCGCTGAACATACATGAAAAATGAAGAGTTTGAGGATTTTCTCATGGACCCAATTATTAGATTTTGACTAAATTTATATGGGACCACCCCTGAAATACCCCCTTTCTAACAAAAAAAGAATTATTGAAATCGGACACCGTGTTAAAGAATAATCGCTGAACATACATAAAAAGAAAAATATCGCGACGAATTGATATGATAACCGCCTCCTTTTTTGAAGTCGGTTAATAAAATAAACTACACTTCGTAAGATACATATTGTGACTAGTTTATATTAAATATTATATTTAGACATGAATACATTATTTTACTTACATTAGAAGATTTAAAAAGACATTGAATTGATTTCTTCTTGTGTTTTCTTTAGTTTTACATTTGATTTTTATCCGGTTTTACAATCTGAAACGATGTTTTGTTGATGTTTTTTGTCACTCATGTTACTTGTACTCAGGTACATTTTTTCACATTATTTTAATTTTTTTTACCAATTTTTTAAAGAAACACATCAGTTTACATTAACTTACATAGAAAATTGACTACATAGAAAATTGACTACACTGTCATTAGACATGCCAACTACAGTCAATTTCGCGAACTTTATAAAAAGAAGGACGGAAATTTGAAATTTAACCATTGCCGATTCGCCTCCTCTCTAGTCTTTATAAATAGAATAATGTTTATTTATCAAAAGATAATAAGTACAGAAAGTAACGAAGAAACATTATAAGGTTAGAAAGTAGAAAGTAACGTAGATTCATTATAAGGTTAGAAAGTAGATTTAGCAGTTTAAAAACCAAACATGAATGAACAAAAAAAAAAATTTAAAAAACTCGTTAGGAAAAATCAGTGGGTTTTTAAATATCAAATTAAATAATATAGTTTCGAAACAAACAAAAAATAACATAAAAAACGAATTGTGTTTATATAAACTTTACATGATTCTTCATCTTTTTTTTTAACATTTACACTTGAACTTGCTTTAACGTCATCAGGCAGAATATTAAACTGAACTATACCCTTATGAAACAAACTTTTCATGGAGCTGGTTTTGTTACTTGAATTTACATAAAAATTTGGCGTTCTAGTGTTACGCCCGTGAATATTTGCAACTGGTACAAGCTGACAGTTTAAGTATTCAGGTAACATGTTATCAGTTTTATGGGGTGTCCTTCAAGGTTCTGGTCTTGGGCCCACCGTGTTTTTAATTTATATAAATGATTTAGGTAAGTTAGATATCTCAGGAAGTTTCACTCTATTTGCTGACGATACTATCTTGTGGCATAATAAAGACGTCAATATTCTTTATGAAAATATTAGTAATGACTTCGAATCCTTTAAAACATGGTACACTGCAAATTTTCTGTCATTAAATTAAAAAAAAAAAAAAAAATAAAAAAATAAAAATACTAACCTTTAAATGTAATATTCCTGATATTTCAATAGATATGGACACTGTAGAAGCCACAGACTCTACAAAATTTTTGGGTTTAAATATCGACACGGATTTGAAATTCAAATCTCATATGGAACAACTTTTAAAAAAACTCGCGGTTGTTATGCCATTAGAAATATTTCTTATGAATTAGGAGTTTGTGCAGCAAAACCTGCATATTATGCGTTAGTTGACTCCCATTTACGTTATGCTGTTCAGTTTTGGGGAGTCTGTTCTGCTGAGTTATTTGCTAGAGTCTCTATAATGCAGAAACGGGCAATAAGGTTCTTATGTGGAGCACACAGATTCGTTTCATGTAGACCTCTGTTCTTAAAACAAGAAATATATCCCATGTAACTCGCCAAACGGGTAACTTGAAGTTGCCTGTTCCCAAAACTGAACTTATAAGAGACTCTTTTATATATAATGGTATTAAGATGTACAACAGGCTATCACATACTTTGACAGATGTTGAGTCACAGAATTGTTTTAGAAAACTGCTCAGGAGATTTCTGTTAACAATGACGAGACACTGTGATATGTGTTTTATTTTGTTTTGTTCTATTTTATTTTAGATTTATGTATTAATGTTAATTTATATTTTAATGACTATTTATTTATTTGTGCTTTGTATAACAATATTGTGTTTGTCAATAAGTAATTTAACTTGGACAATAAACATATATTCTCTCTCTCTCTCTCTCTCTCTCTCTCTCTCTCTCTCTCTCTCTCTCTCTCTCTCTCTCTCTCTCTCTCTCTCTCTCTCTCTCTCTCTCTCTTTTATCGTGAAAATTTTGTGTTGTAATATTTTAATGTTTTACTACGTGACTAATGACTCAATCAGATATTTCTACATTACATGGTGCATTATTTTATGCAAGGTATTACCAAACTTTAACAAACCACTTGCCTATCTTTCACAGACGTCTTGGGGTAATCGAAAGAAAACAAAAACTTAAATACCATTTTTCTCAAAAGTCCTAAACAACAAAAATCTTTCCCCTATTAACTGTCTCATGTCCCAAAAATTCAAGAATTCACCTTAAATTTTACCAGAAAGAAAGCCGTCCGAAGTTTCGCACGTTCACTTGGTATAACTTATTGAATGAAGAGCATAAGTTACAAGAAATAATGAGTCTGAAGAAGAAATCACAAAACAACAATTTGAAGAATCAGTTAAAGCGTTAAAAAATGACAAGGCGTCTAAGGAAACTATAGAGGAAATAATTGCTGTTAATACAACAACACGATAAGAAGTAGAAATAGAATCGAGTTCAGAATTTATAAAGAAAAAGCAATGTGTGGAAAAATTTAATTCGTTATTTGGAAACTCTCTTTATTTGCCATCTTTATGCTTGCTGAAAACGTTATAGTCCGGGAATTATTGGTTATATTTTTTTGGTACAAATGTACATTAATATAAAATATTGGGTGTATCTTATAGTGGTATCCGAAATTTTTTTTAATTAATTTAACAAACAGTGAATTTTTTGTAATAAATGTTTTTTTTATTGAAATTGGATCCATTACAATTTATTTGGTCACTTTTTGAAGATGACATTGGCCAAGTGGCCACCTCCGAACGCCACACACAAATCGGCCCGTTTTTCGGCATTTTCCATCACTTTTTTGAGTATTTCGGGTTGAATGGCAGCGATTTCTCGGCGTATGTTGGTCTTAAGTTGTTGAAGATTGGCTGGTTTATCGGCATAAACCTTTCCCTTCAGGTATCCCACAGGAAAAAGTCAGGTATGGTCAAATCTGGTGAATGAGCCGGCTAGTCGAAATCGCCGTATTTCGATATCAATCGATTCGGGAACATGGCACGCAATAAATCCATTGTATGGCATGTTGCGCCGTCTTGCTGGAACCAATAGTCGCCCATGTCATGTTCGTCCACCTCATTTGCCACAAAATCGCTTGACATGGCCCGATATCGCTCGCCATTGACTGTTACCGTGGCGCCGTTATCGTCTTCGAAAAAGTAGGGGCCGATGACTCTTTCAGCACAAACACCGCACCAAACAGTGACTTTGGGGGAATTCAACGGCTCGTCGAAGATCATTTGAGGATTTTCAATGCCCCAAAAGCGGGTATTTTGCGTATTAACAACGCCACACAGCGTGAAATGTGCTTCATAGGTCATGATCAAACAGCTCCAAAAATCAGGTTGACCGGCAAGGATGTCCTGGCATATTGCGACCGTATTGGATGCGACGCAGCCTATCAATTGACAATAATTGTTGAGCAGTCTGCATTTTGTAAGGAAAGGCGCGCAAATCCACCCTTAACAACCGCCACATGGACATGGGGGACATGTCAAACTGCTGAGCACGGTGTCGGACCGAATATTGTTGACACTAATTTCGGCGAATTTTAAAAAATCAATAACAAGAGATTGAGAGCTTAAATTTGGAGGTTATATTAAGAATACTGCTGTTGAGAAATGCATTTATTTTCATTATATTTCAAAATTTAAAGCACTTTGATTTTTTCCTTGGAAACTGGAAATAATTAAAACTTTAAAATATAAGCATATTCTAGATATTATTGCCTAATTCATTTTTTCAAATTTTAATTTAAAAAAAAATTACTTTTTGAGATATGCTTGTGCGAAAATTATAAGGTGGTGCTGTAACCACCTTAAGAAAATGTGAATAAGAATAATTGTTCTAACGTCGAATTATTACTATGGAGTCGCTGGCGTAAATACTTTAGCAGCAAGATATAGTGAAGCGTTTCCGAATAGGGTAAAACAGTCGTGATTGGCGCTTGGGGGTAAAGGGGTATAAGACGAAAGTATTCAAAATTGAGTTTAATTTCCACGATACTTCTAAACTCTGTACCCCTGGGAAAAGGGATATAAGTAATGGGAAAAAAGATATAAGTAATTTTAGTCACACAAAATTTGGGTATTTAAAAAACCGTTATTCAAACGCGAATATTAAAACTTTAAACTCAGTTTACCATAATTGTTGATTTAGGGCATATACATTTTGTAAATATATTGCGTATTAAATAACCTATTATGAAAGATTTAATTTTAATTTTTACAAGTAGATAGGTACTACAAAACTAAAAAAAGGACAAAACATATCTTTCAAAATTAGTACCCTCAAATAATATTAAATAAAATTGAAAATATGGCATTCATTTATTAAACAGCGATTTTCTTAGAAAAGGTTCATTTTATCGTAGTAGAACAAGATGGTATGTTTTAAAGCTTTTTTTAAAGGTCTAGACTTGTTAATTTCTAAAATTTATAAAAGGACATTTTCTTGAGGTCCTAGGCTGCTAAGACATTTTGGTATTAAGGGATTTATGTAAAATTCGGTCCAACACTACAAAACAATATTACTAATCTAATAAGTGTACCAAATTTAAAGTTAATCTGCAAACTAGAAAAAAGTTATTGAGAAAAAATGATAAAAACGTATTTTTGACACCTTGTAATTTCGTTATTTTTGAGTTAAAAAAAAAAACCGCTATATGAACTTTAGTATTATTTTATCGAGTAGCCAACTATTAAATTGTTTGCTCATCATTTCCGGACACCCTGTATACATATTTACAAAACATTATTAATAACTCTCAGAAACGTTCGACCAAATCTTGTTTTATATGCATGATGAAGAAGTCAAGTTTGTTACATTACTATTATTTGTTTTACCAGAATTTGTGGTTCATCATCTTTGTCAGAAGAATCAGAAAGTGCATATTTGCAGAAATTTTTGTTGTTCTTCTGTTGCTGCTGTTAGTTTTACCAGAATTAAACATTTTAATGTAATATGAATTTGGCCTTTTTTTTATTATATATAGACAATGCCATTTTTGTTACATATAAAATAACCGATAAAATCAATAATGGATCTTATCGGTTTTTTAATTTTTCTCCGTTTTTTGCAGTTTGACCCCCAATTTTGACCTCAGATTCGTGTTCAGCGGTAAAAAATACGTCGGAAAATCTTTGTCGAACACCCAGCACAGACCACTTTTTTTTTGTGGACCTGTGATATTAATCAAATACGCAGTTAAAAAATATATATTTACACTAAATCGAAATTTTTAAGGTAATTTAAACCAGGCATCTCGTAATTTCTACTAACATTCATCGGGCCATCGAAGGGTTTATACCTGGATAAACTGAAACCGTTAAATCACTTCTAGGAACCCTTATTACGAATTCGTACCCTTGAACAGACTCTTCAGTTAAATCGGTAACAAAAACAAAATGTATTGACTACTTTTATTCTCGATTGAAATAAAATCTGGTGCATGATTTTCATTATATCAATACTTTACTTTTAATATAAACTTGATTAAGAATTTAAGCAACCTGTTTCGCCAATTGTCTGGCCATTCATAATATTATGATAGATAATTTTAATATTGAAGTCTACAGGTTTTGAAACATTTGGTATACGTTTTAATCAACAACTAACCATTTAAAATCATTAATATTATAAGAAATAGCTCTCAGGCGGTGATTATCCAATTCTTATCTAATCACTAATCACTTTTCTTCATTAAAGCAACTCCTTTTAATCTCCTCCGCATACTGTCCAAATAAACTTTATTTCAACCACTCGACACAGATCTATTTATACCCATAGCACACATTCTGGCTCTGTTTACAATCGCTGACTTTCATTTTATCATCAATCAGCTGACTGTCTGCTAAAATACCGTTGGTTCATTTTGATTCAAGAGTTTCGTATTTAACCGACAAATAATACTCTCGAGGTGACACTCGAAAGGAGTCAGATTGATTTTACTTCCTTATTGCCTAAAGTGAGACGCTGCCTTATGCTTTTAGCCGTTAATTTTGATAAACGAGTACGCAACTTGTTGTGAATTGGATTAGACTTGCTGAGAAATTTATTTTGACACTCCAATATCATAATGAATTCGATGATACGTAAAAGTTTATTTAGCGTAACAATAAAGGTAAAAAATTAATGCAAATTCAAGTAGATGAATAATGTATGATCGTGCTCGTTATCATTTTTTTGGTTTATTGACCCTTTATTTGACGTCTTGATAATTGCACAATGTGATGGATGAGCGAGGTCTGGCACGATCTGAGTTTACTCGAGGGATTTCGCAGAAAATTCTTTAAAACTTGCATAATTTTTTTTTTCTGAAAATTACTAATAATGTGCAATCTGTGGTAGTGACAACATAATTTGCTACAAAATGTTTTTACGAATGAACGTTATATTTTTAAGGATAGAGGCAGCCTTCTTAGTAGGAGAATTGGGTTTTGTAATGATCAGGCAAAGTAGGTACACCAAACTAAGACTTATTTAGCAAACAATTAAAAATACGTATATACACCGTAAAAGAACCAGAATGCAGAATTTCTTTTGAGCTAGGTACTATACAGTATTTACAAAAAGTAAGGTAACTTTCTATTATTTCGATTTCTGTTAGGTTTAATAATTTTTTATGAAATAAATTAAGTCATCAGTATACAGTGTCAGCTATTGAACTTTCCAATACGCTGTGCACAAGTGTATGTGCAAAGACAGTTAGCATTAGTGCGAGCATGAAACGAATAATATCAGGGCGGACCAACGTGACAACGCGGTCGGGCTGTATAAACTGGCAACGCTGTTAATATTTGTTTTCTGCTCCCACTAATGGTAACGCTCTGTATTTTTCACATGGACTCATGCAAAGCGTATTGGAAAAGATACATTTTTATCACTAAAATAATAGGAACAAATAGCCTATTAATTAATTTAATTTAATTAGATGCTCAAACCGTCTTCCTTTTTCTATTTAATATTATACAAGTCAACTGAAAAAAGCTGATTTATGCCATTGTTTATTTATTATTTGATTGGTTGCTATCATTAGTCTATTTATTTCTAAGATTATCCAGATTTTTAGGTTAAGTTTTGTACACGACGTTTTTGAGATATCCCTATATAAAAATTACCTAATGGTGATAAATCGGGAGATTTTAAATTTAATGAAGTACGAAAAACTGATAAATTAAAAAATATATCAATCCGTTATTTTGGAGTAATTGTGCACTCTGTATATTTCTAATTAACCTACACTGGTAATTTGATTTATTTTATAAATGTATTCGGAACTTTTGTATTCCTATCAGAAATAAAAATATTAGTAAATTACGTTACTTTTTGTAAACACCATATATATTATGATATACAGGTTATTTTGCTGTCATTCAGCCTGATCCAAAAGTGTCAATAAATTTTAATGAATTTTGTTGCATCCGGCTGATAATGTTACAATTCCGTGAAGGTAACATTAAATGTACCGGGTGTCCAAATAAAAACGTCTAAGGAACCTTTTATCGTAAAGATAAGAGTTTTTTTAACAAAAATATTCCTTTGATATGGCTGCGGCATGTCTGTAAGTGCTATAGGGCTACAGCCCCCATCCCAGTACAAGGCGAAACCAGTTTATATAAAATATTAAAATGAAAATTTACGTATTATGTTATCTACCCATACTATTTTTAATAAAAAAAAAATATTCCACGTGTATATATAACTTTCATTCGGCTATTTTTGTTGTGCTTGTTCGTTTTATAAGCTGGCCATACGCCCCTGTCGTTCAATATATTTTCCGTTGTCGTATTCACTGATGTTGCTGACTGGCAGAGCTAAAACTTCCTGAATTCACGTATTCGTACCTCAGACCGGGTGACATCGCTCGCGCTCATAGATCAGAGATATAGAATTTTTATATGCAAGAGGGCTACGAAAATGTCTTCCTTGCTCCTATTAGACAGTGATTTTATATTAGGTAGGGTATGTCATTAATTTCTTTTGTCTTGTTTTGTGGATAGAAAACAATATTTCCCAGCAATATCGACACCAGCAGTCAGCTTATAAGGTCTATTTTAAATTCTAGTGACAATGTGCCTCGCCGTAGACTAGGTCACGAGCCGTTACAGCTGAAAATTATTTCAAATTACTAACTTCAACTCTAGAGAACGTAATGCTCCTGGCCAATGATAAAAAATGGTTTGTTTCGAAAAAATGCCAAATTAAGTTATGTCAAAAATATCAAAATCGTAATCTGCATGAAATTTAACTCAATTTTGACGACACACTTTTTTTTTAAATTTCTACTACACACAGTTTTGAAAATAAAAGCTATATCCTTCTGCCGGCGACGCGGACGTCCTTTCTTATTTGGACACCTGGTGCATATTACTTTGAATTCGATCTTTAATTTGCTATGTCAGCATATAATGTTTAGTATCTATTCGTATATCTAAATTATAGTGCAATTTCTGTACATTTGAGATAAAGAGAAATAAAAATAATTATTTTCAATTCCTTCGAATTCAAGAATAGTTACACTTGGGTAACTTTAAGGAAAGCTTGGCGTCTACCGATGTCGCTATGACTGGATGAGAAAGGGCGTGTTCTTATTCTATTGATCAACGTGTTTGTTGAAATTGAGATTGATATACACTTTGAAATGAACTCATGCTACTAGAAGTGAGGATACTTCAAATACATTGGAATATTTTTAAATTGTTTTTTTTTATATACAGATTTGATTAGGGACTGAAAGATATTTCTTTTCGTTTATTTATACGTTGGTTGGTTTGGAAAAAAATTGAGAGTATTTAAAAATATAATAATGTTTTACCTAGTTTAACTTTTTCAATTTCAAAATCGTCTGGGTTCGCGTCTGGGTCTAACCCCTAAACTCCCCTCGCTGCGCCACTGGTTGGTTAAAAAATGAATTGTATTTTATTTATATAAAATAATAATTTGTGTTAAATTTTAAAAGAAATAATACCTAATTAACATGATCCAATGGTTCAGTTTATACCGCACACAGTTATTTTTAACACATTCCTTGTTAATTTGAACAAGCTATTTGGAAATTACGGTCAATACACGCAACTGTCATGTGCCCAATCACCGGCAATATTCCCAAGTATGACAATAAGCGTGCGCAAATGCGTTTAAAATCAAATAATGAATGACAATACATTACAAGTTTTTAGAATGCAACACCATTTAAACCTGCAATATGTATACCAAACAAATTAACTGGACTTTATTTTCGATTTTTAAAATGCCATCCTCAGACCGAACTTTAGTAAAGTCCTTATATAAAACTTAATGGAATGGATTTATATTAAAAATTTTAAAACCATAAACTCATCACAAGTCAAAATACTTCGTTTAATTTTTTTTACCCAAGCATTTGAATGACATTCCTTCTAAAAACTGAAACGTCGACAACATAAAAATCGAATTTTATTTGTCTTTCTTAATCCAGTTACCCTTTGTTAAACATCTTAGAGGCCACCAACGGTAAAGTGCGATTACAATAAGAAGAACACAGCTACGCCATAACCCTTATTTTGAATTTCAAATAAATAAATAAATAAATAAATGAAGAATAAGTAAATTGTTGGATGTAATAAAAATAATTTCTGTAATATTAACACGTCACAAAGGTCCGTATTTATAAACAGATCTCAGGTAAGTCCGACTCAGTAACAAGTTTTCAAATGTAGATAGCAGTTACGGATTTGCCACTACCCAGCTCTAAATTCCCAGTGCAGCCCCGGATCCACCTGGAAATTTAGAGAAGTTATAACCGAACTTCGATTTTCGTTCAAGGTCTCAGCCAAGACCGATTCTGTTGAGATCTGTTTATAAATACATTTACAATTTTGGAAATAAGAAAATGAATAATCCCCAATTCCCCCCTCCCCCCTACGTAATTATGCAAAATGTTCTCTCATATCCACAAAGTGAAAACAAACCAAAGAAAATTGAAAAACTGAGAATTAGAGAAATAAAAAAAATGAGTACATCGGCCAGGAGCTAGACCTGTGACCTCGGACTTTAGCCGGCCATACTCTTACCAACTGAGCTACCAAAGCACATGCTTGGATAGATTTAAAATCAATTAGATGCCGACTCTCGTCAGGGCACACAAATTCTTATTCCATCTCAGCTCCTTCAATTCTTCTTAAAACCACCCCTGTGACATCGGGTAGAAAGGTCGAAACTCTAACAGCCGTATGCATAGTCGATCGCCAGCGACTCGCCAGAGATTCATTTCGGCGTATCGCCAGGATTCGCTGGCGATCCGCCGGCGAAAGCCCAAGAAGGTGGCGACTCGCCGGAGATTGTCACCGGAATGTCATTTCACGCAAGTTTTTATTTTCTTTTATAGGGATTATCACCGGTATCTCTCGCATTTTATTCATGATTCATTTCTTAAAACTCAAAAATAATGAACGAATATCAAATTTTTCCCTATAAAAGAACATGAAAACTTGCGTGAAATGACATTCCGGTGACAATCTCCGGCGAGTCGCCAGCTTTTTGGGCTTTCGCCGGCGGATCGCCAGCGAATCGCTGGCGATACGCCGAAATGAATCTCTGGCGAGTCTCTGGCGATCGACTATGCATACGGCTGTAATTGTACCAGAATACATTTCTAATCCTTCATTCGTTCACCAGTGTTAAGTTTAATTCACAGCTTTTTCAATTTTTCTTTGTTTTTTTTTCACTTGGAGGATATGAGGGTGTATTTTTCATAATATTGTAGGGGAAATTAGAGATTGTTCATTTTCATTTCAGTTTTTCGGAACTCGACCGACTTTTGTCACTTCTTTTCTTTCAGTTATCATTTTTATAAAAAAAACAATTATGGTTAAACAATTTAAAAACATTACTATTAATTTACAAGGTGGAGTGGGAATGATGGGTTGCTCCACTTCACTGACGCCTCACTAGGCCAATTGCGCATCCTCTTGATATAGGATTTGTCTCTCAACTAGTCGAAAACCAGCCATTTGTTGCTAAGAGGTGTCTAGGGACAGCCAGGCCTCGTCAAAGTAATGCAGGTTAATAAGATCGCCGAGATGTGTCTCTAAATACACTATTTTTGGAAGTGGCCATTTGATGGACTACTTTTACCACCTCGATAGTTAATGCCCTGGTGGAACTATCCTATCCACCCAAGCATATTTTTTTATTTATAATTTTAATTTAGAAAAAATCTAGCCCTGAAAAAAATATTATTTTTTATTGATGTATTCTTGCCTAGGAACGGAGTTATTTTAATACTTTGTGCTGTATTGATCGCAATATCCAGCAGTGAGTCATTTTAAACTAATCCCGTCGTACAAATAAATATATTGAGACTATAATAATGGTGAACCCACTCACTATTAATGCAGAATTATACTTATCAACGTAGACCGACAATAATTATTATCATATAGAACTTTTGCAATTTTAATGAGACGAACATAAAGAGTCGCAAACAATGCTGTCATTACTACTTTTTTTTTATCCTTTTTTGTTGTTTACTTTTTTCAACTGAAAATATAAAACTAAACAAAAAGGTTAATGTTTCTGTTTATATTGAAAAGAAACTTAATAGCCTTCAAATTAGTCATTAACTTTTGTTATTCTCTGAATGTCTGGAAAATGACGGTTTGACGTACTTATTCATATTTTCTGAACAAAATACTATTCTGTATGTAGTCCAGCTCAAAAAATTTACACTAGATGAGATGATAGATTCCACTTTGCCGCTTTGAAGAAAGAGGTAATTTTTTGTGACAAACCAAGACATATTTCGGTAATAGTACGTAGAGAACTGCTCTTTAGGGTTGTGATTCTAACCGGTCAATTGATAAAAATGAATTAAATAATAAAGAAAAATCAGTACTTTTTCTTCGCCGTCAAGAATGGCTAGTGCAAAGTGCACTGGCATGGAGCGAGTGCGATTTACGAACTACGCGCGTCCAGAGTGACTCTAGGTTGACATTTGATCGGTGCGAGTGCAATTTGAACACAGAGTAATGATGCACCGAGTGCGCAGTAAATCTATGTCGCTGCTTGCAATTCAAAAATGCTATATAAAATATGTTTTCTTGTTTTAATCTGACAGGTTAAAACGACTAAACCGATAATTCCGGAAGCAGAAGCGGATGATTAAAACGCACCTGATATTTTGCTTGTCAGTGTCAGTGATAATTATTTTTGGAGTCACAGTTTATTGCTAAAGAATCAGTTAGCTCACTCGGACCAGTTGAAAGTTCCAAAATAACATCCACTCCAGGGATACAAATTCAGGATACGCAGAAGACTCCTTTTTTATTATAGGCGGTTGTCATATATTGTATTATCCGAGTTGCGCAGTGTATAAACTGGAACATTGAGATCAAAAGTGCCGACGCAGAGTGAGCGATCTGATTCTTTAGCTATAAACTGTGGCATAGAAATCAAAATGGCCGCGCCCTATGTTGGACGTGTCGGACTTCTCTCTTGCACCGTATAGAAAGTATGTGACAAAAGACCGATATAGGTGAATCAATAATGGAATGTGTCATTTGTCGTTGTGCCAAAGTTCGGATGATATTGTGGCGGTTATTATATTGAATATTGCATACGTTAACTCTATTAATATTCTTCACAAATTTCTAACATTATATTAATGTATATTTTTTCCAGATTGGAATGAAAACTTTTACCAAAATTTAATGTATGCAACATTTTTAAAAATTAATCAATTTTATACCAATTTTTAAAAAAAAAATCTTTACTAAGAAACAGAAGGCTGTTCACACAATTTGCTTTGTTTCTTTTTCCACGGTTACATTTTCTATGACAACCTCCCTTCTCTTAGCTATATTCTCATACCTTTTATTGATAGAATTTCGGTGTCACGATATAATTGACACAGAGCTTCGAGGTTTCGTGTTTTCTACAAATTAAATTGTCTGTATACTGAATAGACGATAACGACGGGAAAAATTGCGTTCGAGAAGAAAGTGGCATTGTTTGTTTCAGCCGTTTTTCAATGCGATGTATTTGACGTATAGGTCAACAACATGAATAATGAGGATAAATCGGAGATGTGTTGATTTTACGATTTACGCTGTACAATGTCTATAGAAATATAAACTTGAAAAGACGGTTCTAACGTTTTAATTTTTTTTTTTATTATTTCGTCTCCAATTTGGCGAAAAGGAACACTAATGGGACCACCAAGGTGTCTCTATATCCGTCTATCACAAGCGTTTACAAATTGGAAAATATTTGTTCTGATGCCATCGTGTTTGGGTATCAAATGAAACCTCATTGAAGCACGATTTCAAAAATGTATAATACGTTCGTTGGCGGTACTTATTTTAAAACAATACGGTACGAAATACTATTGCGCACTTTAGGACAATTTTTTTTAAATCTAATGAAAATAAAAGATGCTTAAATATATATTTTTAGGGTCATTATGTATTATTTCAAAATGAATTTGGTTTTAGACATCGGAAATGTACATTGCTTTAGAAAAAAGATTCCATTGAATTGAATTTTTTTCTATTTATAAAAATATAATGAAAGAAATACTAAAAAAAAAAACTAAATTAAAAATATTAAGACAATATTACAGATTTACGAAATGATTAGAGAAACATATAACTTATTCCCTCGTTTGACCTAGCCATAATAATTTAAAAATAAAGAAGAAGAAAAACTTTAAATTGTAGGTAACCACAGAAATTTAATAAAAACGGGTGTAAAGTGACTAAGTAGATTCGATCTAGGACCATCATCAGGCATGTAAGAGAAAGTATGGTTGGGTTAGGTTAATGAATTTATATACAATCATAGGATGAAAGTAAATAATGTAAAGTTAGAATAAGTATTTTGAATTAAAGTTTAAATATAAATTACGAAAATATTTCTATCTAGATATATACAAGGAGTATAAGTCAAATATAATGATTTTCCAGAAAACGCCTCCAAAGTTTTCTGAATATCTTTCCCTTATATGCATAAAATTGATAGGTAATTTATTATACGTTTTCCGCAAGACAAATATTATGTTTTATTTTATTGAAAATTATTAAACAAAAAAAAAATAAAAATATTATGAAAATCGGTGGCTTATACTGTTAGGATTTTCTACCACCATTGACTCTTAATCTCGTTTGATTTTCATAATCACTCTACTTATTAACTACATTTTTTTATATAAAAATAAACAGGTGAATTATTTTTTAATAAAAATATGAACAAAAATTTATAGGAGATAGCTACTTTAAGCTAAAATTCGAAAGCAAAATTTTATTCTAGCTCTTCATCTTCTTCTTTCACTAGGTCGGGCAATGTGCTTTTGGCATTGTTAGTAGTTTTTAATAATTTTATAAAAATCGTGAAAGTCGGGACTTAGTAAATCCAGAGGAGCCAAGATATCTTTCTTTTTTTTCATTAGAAATTTCTAATGAAGATGTATAGTAAGTTTAAGGGTGTATCTTATGATATCCTTCCTTCTAAATTCATTCATCGAAATTCTTCCCTTTCGTCTAGTGAAGACTTGAAAAAAATATTTTTTGGAAATTCTTGACGGTACCTTAGCCACCGCAGGTCTGTCCACTTGAAGGAGTTACCATTGCTATCTTTTTGTTTTAGTTTAAGATGGCTTTTATATAGGTCGGAATAGTTTACGAAATCTTTGTGGTTTAATTCCACCACTTGAAACTTTTTCTTTTTTCCAGTAGCTCGTACTAACTGGTACCAATCGTGGGGAACTGAAATTTACATCTGTAGATGTTTTTTTTGTTTCTCTATCATCCCATGATCAACATCACATTCAAGGTGGCTATGACCACTGACTATAAACTTGTGGTCTATTTGCTCCAGCTGAGGACATTGCTGCAAAAGCGTTAAAAACATTGCTGAGACATGTGAATTTTTGTTTTGGCCCCCATATGAATCTGAATATAAAATGACTTTTTTGATTTGTTGTGGCAAACTTGACAGTTGTTTAAAAATACATGTGGCGCTTTGGTTGGCTCCTCTTCCACCTTCGGCCTCATGCCACATGAAAGTTAGGTTGAACGTCCACAGTTGGCGTTTATAGAATGCTACCGACGTATTTAAGTAGGTTGTTGGCAGGCACTGTTGGAGGTCAAATGCGTAACATTTAATGGTGTTGTCCTCCTTAGCACGTTGTTTGTCCTCTCGCTTTTTAGTATATACCAAATCTGCCTCATCTTGATGTTTAGTTTTCTCATCCTGTATAGACTTTAACTTATCTTCTGACTTTGCTACTCTTTGTGACAAGTATCTGCTTTTGGCCCTCTGAATGAAATGTTGAGTGTTTTAAACTCACGCTCATAAATTGATTTAGAGGCAGGGTTTGTAACTTGTTCCACATATAGTGCATACATTTTTGTCAAGTTTAGGTAAGCAGGTAAATATTTTTTTTTGCTTTTTTTTCTGGTATAGTGGGATTCATAGGCGGGGAAGGATTTTATGTGATTATGAATTGCTCGAATGGTGTCTGAAAGTTTATTAGCAGGCGGGTCTTTATGTCTTTTACTGGGTTCCAAAATACTTGTGATTGATCTTTGGGCAGACGCAATAGCAATTGTCAAGAACATGTTTGTTTCCCCTAAAGTTTTCTGAAAGTAACCTCGGCAAACCTTAGACAGTTTCCCATTAATTTTAAAATAAAATGTGTTGGTATACTGTCTAAATTTTTCTTTGTCAGGATCATCGGTTCGTTTCCGAATAACTTTAGGCTCAGTTGATTGAACTAAATTAGCAACAAATTTCGTTCTTTCATCTCAACTTCCGAGGCTCCAATACTCTTTAAAAATAACTTCCTGGATCTCAGGGGGGATACGTTCCATGCACTTGGCGCGGCAAACTGTCAAAGATGTCATGCCCTTGCCGGTTTTACTTTTCCGTCAAGAGTTTCATAGCTCTTCCCAGCATTTCGATTTTTATATTTTTCTATTCTTTTTTTTTTTTTTTTTTTTTTTTTTTTTTTTTTTTTTTTTTGGAAAATTTTCTGTCAGTAGGTGTAGCTTGGATTACATTTTGTTCTAAATGTGGTTCCTTCGATCTATTTCGTATTTTAGAGCTTGAACTCCGTGTTTGATGGAAAACTTCTTCATCAGAGGAAATACTCTCGTGTTCAGGGTTATAATCTGAAAAAAAATAGACAGAATACTTGTTACATTTTCTGAGCCTCAATTATCTATAAAAATAAATGCTTACCTTCGTCAGTTTCTTGACCAAAACTTTCAGCTATTTCCATGTCTTGTACTAGTTGAGTGTGTTGGACTTCATCATAGACAGTACTCTGTTGATGGTCAAAATATACAGTTTCACGTTTTAAGCTATATATTATTTTGGGCTCCTGTGGCTAGAAAATTATCAGAAAATCAAGTCTTACCAATGTAAACTTTTTGCTGTCCCGAAATGTTACTTGGACCAGCCTCATCATCATTGCAAAAAATTAATTGATTAATATCCCCAGTCGTTGACAGGTAAAGATTCCCCAAGAAGTCTTTTTCATTTTGGAGCATGGCTTGTTCTTGAAACAACAAAATATTTTAAACTCAGACTAATTTTCATTTCACCTTTGTTTTCGCAAAAAAAAAATACTTTTGAAATGTATTAATCCCTTATTTACTAACTCACCTGCATGATCATCGACAATAACATTCTCAGTAAACCCATGAGTAATACTGACATTATGCTCTACACAATTTACATCAGCTTGTTTGCTTTTTATCTGAAAATAAAATAAAAGTTTGTTAAATGAGTTATCAAAACTTGTTTTTGGAAGTATTTTACAAAATGTTTTAAGTAGTAAAAAAAACAATCTACTTACTTTCAGTTTCAGTATTGTTTATGTTATTGCATATATCCACCATTTTTTGCCTCTGCTCAAAGAAGCCATATTGCCTGCTCTTAACCACGAAAAATAATAATACAACAATTCACTGGAAACACTATTACCTACTTAAACTTTAGGTGAGAAAAAAATCAAACTAAATAAGTAGACCTCACATGCCTAAGAGTGACAAGACAAGACTGAATAATAAAAGCTTAGACAGCTAACATAAAAAAGTCTCAATAGTACAAGTCAGTGGTCTGCTATCTAACCAACCGTGAGAAACATGGGTCCTAACAGTATAACTTGACTTATGCTCCTCATACAAACAAGATAATATGGAACTTGACTTGTACTGAAAGGTTCAATGCTAAACCGTTAGTAAAAAATACTCAGCATTGACTTGTACTCTTAGGGCATATATTTAGATGATAAACATGAACTATAGTAAAAAAAACCCGAAATCAAGAAAATCTGACTTATACTCTTTGTACTTATTTCGATAGATTTAATAAAAATAGTGCCTGTGTAATTAAATTAGTAATTATACTGGGAGGAGGGGGTATTTTCAAATACCAGAGAAATGAGTATCCGAATCCATAATTATGTAATCTTAATTCTTATTTTCAAAGATCTTACTGAAAGAGTTGTTTGTAGTCAAATCCTCCTAATAATTTTAATGTTCTCGAAATAAACCGAAAGAAAAGGACAGTAAGTACTCACCGGCTTTCAAAATAGTGTTTCCACGTTGTGACGTATGACATTTTGCATGCAATCTTACGTGAAATTTGGAAATAAGTTCCCTGAAGTTCTACATGAGTGAAAAGTTTTCTAGGCCTGAGTCTTCAGAGAGAAGGAACTCTTTTCGTAAAGAAACATTAATTTATATTAGGCAGAAGAGGTAACAAAAGAATATTGATCGACAGCTGAATAGTTTGAGATTTGTCACATATACTACAGTGAACGGTTTTTGTGCCACTTTCTGATCTGAAACATGAGAGGGTGTTATAGTCCTTCCAATATCAATTGCAGAACACAGTTATGTGGGGAATCATCAATATTTAATGTATACGCACGGTACTCATGCCAAATTTAGAAACGAAAAATAATTAATCCCCTTATACAATGCGGTAAATATTAAAGGAACGGTCAGTCAACGTGTACTTGATATATATGTGTCAAAATCCATCATCTCCGTTGTTAACCAATAAAAACATCGAATCGTAAACTTAAATGCACTGTATTGGCCGAAGGTTTACGAAGGGGAGGAGTGTTCGAAAATATTCCTGGAAGACAGTCTGCGATATCAGTGGAGTACTGTCGTGCGGTGTGTTTTGTATGTGTGGTTGGTTTAATTTAAATTTCTTTTAATAAATATAAATATGACGTTCTTTAGGCCGTGGGCGAATGAAGAAAATGAAATTGCACAATGTAGTGAGATTAAAGACAGGTATGACTTTAACAATAAGGATTTAGATATACAAACATAACAAGTTATTTTAAATATATTCGAATGTTTAAAAAAGGAAAATATTCAGCAGTCTGATAATGCGATCATAATAAGAATTGCTGAATTAACTAAAGTAAATAAATTTTCCATTTATCGGGTAGTCACAAAAGGGGTTGCTGTGGATCATTCACAAAACCGGAAAACATGTAAAGAAAAACTGAAATCAGTTGACAGAGCTACCCAAGATTTTATACGAAGGACAATTTATAGTTTATATAAGGAGAACAGGGTTCCAACATTGGAAATAATACAGCAAAAGGTAGCAGATTTTCCAGGATACACTTATACCAGTTTGGAAACATTGCGTCAAGTTTTGTCAGCATGTGGTTTTAAACACAAAAAAATGAATAAACGGATGGCAATCATCGAATCGTCAAGGATAGTTCAATGGCGACAAGATTATTTGCGTCAGATAAAAGAGTACAGAAGTTCTACTAGACACATAATTTATCTAGATGAAACATGGTTTGACAGTCACGATGTAGTAAATTTCGGTTGGGTTGACAGTAGTAAAAATTGCTGTTTGAATGGGCCATGTTCTAAAGGGAAACGTATTATAATAGTACACGCTGGAAGCGAAGACGGTTTCGTGCCTAATGCTTTATTATTATCTGTTAAACAAACTAAAAACTGTGCAGCTGATTATCATGAAGATATGACAGCAGAATTATTTGAAAAATGGTTTAATGAACAGCTCTTACCTAACATTCCACCAGTCAGTAATCGTTATGGACAACGCATCTTACCACTCACGGCAACTCCTTAAAATACCAAATAGTAGCAGTAACAAAGCCCAAATTTTAGCGTTTATGTTTGAAAAAAATATTCCTATTCCTGCCAGTGATCGTAAAAAAGGCCCAACAAACAAAGAATTGCTTACTGTTATTAAAGGCATGAAGTTGGAAAAAATTTATTATATTGACAAGCTGTGCAAAGAACAGGGTCATACTTTTCTCAGACTACCTCCTTACTATTGCATATTTAACCCTATAGAGTTAATATGGGCAAACGTAAAATCAGAATTACGAAAATGTAATCAGTCTCCAGAACTGAGTAAAGAGGTTGTAGAACTCGTAAAGAAAGTTCTAGCAGCAGACCGCCAAGAGCTTTGGAAAAAAACTGCGTCGAACATGTTATTAAAGAAGTATGTAGTATTACCCTCTTTACAACCCATCATAATTCAACCAAATGATGACTCTAGTTCAAAGGATTCAGACTGCCATGAGTATTTATAAAGATACTTTAGAATTGAATTGTTTTTTTTTTCTTTTGTTTTATTTGCAAAGAATTTATTTTCCTTTATGGTTTTTGCTTTGAAATTTCGTTTTCCAGAAAAAAAAACGAATGGGGTACAAAAACGGCGCAGTTCACGTCTGGTACCCTGTTTAAACCAAACGCCCTTACAGGCAGGTACACTTTACTCGCTTTTTACGTTTTATAATTTAATATTCAGTTGTAGCAAGTTAACGAGCTATAATGATTTTTTTTAAGTCCAAGTAAGACTACAATTAAGTGCATCTGTCTAAATCAAGGCGTATAATAACGTCCAATTTATAATGATTCGATTTCCTTTTAACGAGTACTTTCTTGCATATGATATATATTAAAAGTATTTATAAAATGAGGTAGGTATCTACGCCTATGGCAGATCAAACAAAATTGTCGGTAAAGGTTCCGAACGAGTTTTTATGTTCTGCAATTGATAATGGAAGAACTATACCTTACCACGTACTTTTCGAAACTCCGTCAATGGCAATTAGAATGTAAATGTACGTCACATTTCACATTACCAATCTCGATTATAAATTATCTGCCACGTGAATAATACGAATCATTCCACTGATCCATTTTAATCCTTCATTGGGTAATTTGATCAAATATAGGCCGGACGATTAGGTTATACTGTTAACTGGAATTCACTAATTAAACTGTGTCGAAATTTAATAAATGGATAGGCCTAATTCAATCTAGATAGCTTGGCACTCCCGTCTAATTATTTGATATTTGATTTGATTTCGTAGGCGTTGAAAGGGTGTTAAATGCTTTTAAAAGAAACAACGTTACATTCGTATTCACAAAGTATTTTTTGAATACACTCATGGACAAAATTATCGAATCGGGACCAACGGCTTTACATCTCCTCCGAAAAGATGGAACACCCTTCGCTATATCTCATACTCATTGATATAAAGCCTGCCCGCTGTGGTATGAAATTAAGCTAGCAGTTTGTTCGGACGTACGCCGACTTTCATTGAAATGGTCACCCATCCAACTACTAACTGCGCTAGGCCTCGCTTGACTGCGGGTATCGATATACAATAAGTGAATAGGTGGATATTCTGCATTTTAATTTATTTTTTATTTTGTAATTTTGAATTGTTTTATAAATTCCCAACAAGAGTACATGATTTATTAAAAAATATAAGTAATTCAAAAATATAGTTAATATTCTTAATGCGACGCCGAGTATAAGTTCTCCAATTGGTTTGTTTTGGCCAGCGCCTTTGCATTGGAACTTAGGGGCATATAATACCTCTAAGCTCAGACATATCACTGGACTCCTTAGCGTATGACTTTCTAATATTTTAAGTTAGATTATATACAGACATGGGTTTGATAGGTAGATAGGAGATAGTGACAATGTTGTTTTTGCTTTAGTGTAAAAGAAATAGTCCATACCTGGCTACGCCGACCAGCATAGACTCCAACGGCCTGGACACAGCTCAAATTGTTGTATGTTGAAGAAACAAATAAAAAAAGTTCAATAATTAGATACATTAAACTTTTAATTTGTAAATTAAAATGATAGAAGGCAAAGACCAAAGACAAACACGTTAGGAATTCAAGGTTATTTACTACTACTACCACCCTACTTTTTATACGGGTTTGGACGTTGATTAAATAAAACAAGTAAAACTAATTTTGTAATGCTCAATAGCCATAGAAGAGTACAATTTCGGGTTTGGTAATTATTCGTTGCGCAAAATTAGTTTTGTGTATTTTTTCGGGCATTAGCATTACCCTAATTCAAGTATTGTGCGTAAGTATTGTCAGCATTCACAAATTCCTGTCGTTCTATTACTTCCTATTCTTTACGGATTTAACTATAAGAAATACAACCTTTAATCGCAGTCAACCAAATTAAATTTAAATTAAATTACTAATAAAATTAGTCTTCACGGAAAAAAATGTGACTAGAAAATTTTACTACAATGTTGTAGTAGTAGACTTGTAGAAAAATACTTAACAATTTGTAGAAAATTTTACTACAATTTATAGTTAAAAACTATTAATTATTGTAGCAATTGAATTGTCGAATAAAATGCTACAACAATAGGAAAGAAGTCCACAATGTTTAGTATATTTTACTATTGTTTGTAAAAGTAGAAATTTATTACAATTATCGTAATTACTACTAACTTCTGTAAAAATTTGTACAAATATTAATAATTATCTCTACAAAAATAGTAATTTTCTCTACAAAAAATAGTAATACTTTACATCCCTTCTTCAAAAATATTCTATAATATTGTAGAAATTCTAAGTCATGTGAACAAAACAGAATTCTGCTATTGGCCAACGTTTTCTGACGTCGATCATAAACGGCCAGACAGCAGTAGCCGTTTGCCATGTTCACATAACAAAGCATGGTACATATACGAGTACCTATAACACATTATTATATTATAAGCACCGATGCGTTTGAGAAAATTTTAATAATAAATTCTATTGGTGGTAAGTACATTTATTATTGTTTCTGAATAATTTATCTTTAGATAACTAATTTAAATAACCTTAGTAGATTATTTTAAAAAAATAGTTGTGGCCAACGATCGAATTTTGTGCCAAGTTGAATGATGTTTTTTGTCTTAATTGTGACATACCCACTTTCTCATTTTTGTTAGTTATCTGACTTAGTCATTTAATATCCAAATCAGTGTAAAGGTGATAAATATCCCCGTTTTAAGGGTATGAACAATTCAATTGGTATTAATTTTTATTTCATATTTTTCAGGTGCAGAAAAGCCAACTGAGACTGAGGGCGCTATTATTACTATTATTTATTACATAATGTAATTAAGAATTTGTATCTTTTATATTAAAACAATAAATTGAATATTTTATTAAGGAACATTTTTTTCTAGGTTATAATTATAATAATTATGGAATACTACTACAAATTTTATTAAAAATTACTACAATTTGTATGAATTTTTACTATTTATTGTGTAAAATTTTCGTATTTATTTTCATAAAACGCAATACATTTTTAATATAAATTCATACAATGAATAGCAAAAATTATAACAATTTGTAGAACAATTCTTATGATGCATTTGGATCTTTTTACTAAATATTGTAGATAATACTCTACAATACATTCTCCACAAATATTTGGAAATTTTTACTACAAATTGTCCCTGTCCCTATATGTACTATTTATTGTAGAGAAAAAATCTACAATTGTAGAAATTTGTTCTACAATTTTTTTTCCGTGTTCAAATAATGTGTCACACTTTGCAATTAGTTTCCTCATTAAATTAATTTTTCAACGAAATGTCACACTTGGTACTTTTCCTATTTACTATGGATTGTATTGGTTAGAGTGATGGATGGGAGGGGAATGAAGTACACAGATTTTTTTATGATAGTTTTATATTCTTAGGAATTCAGGTTAGGTTCTTTTTAAAATACTTAGATCTCATTAGATTCAATGTATTCACAATTGATCCCTTCCAGAATCGGTATTTTGATTAATTTTAATGTGTTTTGTTTGTCGATTTCAACATCCTTGCTGACAACTTTGATTGACATGGCTTATGACGTTTAAATATCGCGCCAGTTACAGTTATAAAATAATTCCCACGCCCAGCTGATTGAATATTTACGTAAAAAGTCCAGATACAAATAAATGTATTGAAATATTAATTAACTGTGCTTTGATTATGCAAATACACTTTCTTTTATAAATTCAAAACCATTTAAGTACATAATATTAATAGATGTATATTATTACAAGGAGAGTGGATCTATTAATTAATAAACTAAAATATTTTTAAAAAATGTAAGTTTTTCTCTCTGATGTTTTTTAGATCCTTTTTAAAAATTGATTATACAGGGTGTTCCACATAAGTACCGACAGAACAGGTGCAGGTTGGGCACCCCAAAATATGTTTTAACGCAATTTATCTCTATATCAAGTTGTACCCGTAAAGAGTTACGGTCGCCTAAAGCGGGGCCAAGTTTACTTAATTATTATCATTAATTTTAATAGTTTTCTCATTTAAATCGATTTTGTCAAAAGTAATTTGCTATTTGGTAAATTTAATTAAGAAATGCATGGCTAACTAAAGTTTCAAGTGATTTTTGTATTAACATTGTATAATGCATTGATTTAATTTTTCTCGTTTTTCTCGAAAAATGAACTAGATTAAAAAATAAAAAAGGTTTAAAGTGAAATTTTGCATAAAACGAAATTAAAATTTAAAAAATCGGCTGATGGACAAAAAAGTTCTGTAAAGTTATAAGTGTGAGTTACCCCAAAACCACTCCTTAAAATATTTTAATTAATTTTTACTCATCCCCAAATTAATAATTTACCAAATATAGATTAAGTTGAACGGTTGCAGAGATATTAAATTTTTTCGAAATTTATGGCTGAACTTTAGGCTTCCTTAGGGGTACAACTAGGGTTGCCACCTGTCATTTTTTGAAAAGGACAGTCATTTTTTGAAGCAAAATGTCCTTATGACTTTTTGATGCTTAAAATGGCCTTTTTTTACGCAAATGTCTTTTTTTACAGGATATGGTTTGTACAAAAATATATATGCTGAAGATTTTTTTTTAGAATTTCAGTAGAAGGATGAGGACTTGGACTTTTTGTATACCGGAACCCCTGCCAGCATCGTAGTCCTTTATTCACTTTTCAAAAAGGTGGAAACCCTAGGTACAACTTAGTATAGAGGTAAATTGCGTTAAATCATTATATTTTGGGATGCCTAACATGCACCTGTTCCGTGTCGGTACTTATGCAGAACACCCTGTATATTTTAACAGAACAATGTCTCGAATATTTTTTTGTTAAACAAACATCGTTACCAACCAAATGAACATGTATCAACCTTTAGGCCTTAGGCGGTATATTCTTTCTTCGCCCAATATTTTATTCCGATGTCAACCAAATTGATGTCTCTTTATGTCGAAAGGGACATTAACGTTATGTTAAAGGGCCGGGTACGTATTTGTCTTTTAAATTTTATGGTCGTTTAATTTGTCGTAAATACGTCGGTTAGTTTTAGTCAACCTACCAATCTTTTTAAAATATATGTACCTCATTTTCTTTTAAATACCGGACCAACGAGATACGATGAGAATTTTGTTTACAAATATGTTTATATGTTTACTGCATTTGGGAATATTTATTTAAAAAATTCCAGGTATCTTTTTGTAGTTTATAAGTAGATGAGGCACTTAAGGCCTCCCTAGTCCTCTTCTTACTGTCCTGTCTATACAGGTAAGTAAAGTATAATAGGAATCATCTTTTTTTCGATGGATTTTACATTCTGGGTTCCCTGAATCGTTTTGACTATGTTTAAAAGAACTGTTCAAATAAAAGTTGTTTTTCTATACACGATTTCTCTAAAATGGACAGTATCCAAGATATTAAAGGAAATGTGCAAATTTCGATTTTTGATAACTCAAAAACGGATAAAGAGAAAAACACTAAATTTTCATCTTAAGCTATAATCCATCCTGCGCTGGTTGGAATATCTGGGGGATATTTTATATGGGTACGATTTTCTACTTTATGGAATAGGTATATCTGTTATTTACGATTAGAGGAAAACATTCTTCAAATAAAAGTTGTTTGCAATATCATTCTATGTACATGATTTCTCTAAAATGGAAAAATTTGAGGAAAACAGCAAAATTTTAATTTTTCTGTATTTTCGTTGGCAATGAATATGTATATAAAAATATTTCGAGTAAGATGTGTGAGGAAAATGTATCTATTTAGTTCATCCTCTAAACATTTACAGGGATCATACAATAGGTTGCACAAAATAACCGAATAAAGCTTATACTAAGCAGCAGAGTCGTCATGTGTTAGACACATCAGATATTTTTTTTTCTAATTGTATATTGATATGGAAATATTAAATTTACTGTTTATAAATTTCCAATCAAAATAAACTAATTTGGGTGGTTTGGTGTCTAAAAAAATAAATATACAAAATTTTAATAATTAGAATAGTAAATAATGTTATCTTCTTTTCTTCCTTCTTCTCTCTCTGCGCTCGGTCTACCGCCCCTAACTCTCTGTTTTTTGAATTCCTGTCTCTCGTTCTGCTTTTCTGCTAGTGCTTCATCTCAGCGTCTTTGTTATTGTTTACTTTTGTAATAATATTTCAATTGATCTTCATTAATTTTCATTTATTCTTTCCTAAGAATGTTGTGGAAAAGTGCCGCGGAAAACTTTCCAAAGCTGTTTTATTTTTACAATTCATCCTAATCTCCGGATATAGCACTATCAGATTATTATTTGTGCCCAAGAATTAAGAAACAATTAAAAGGTAAAAGATTTTCGACAAATAATGAAGATGTACCGTTGAGAAGTGGATTTCAGACCAAAACAAAGATTTTTTTCTACGATCACCAACCAAAGTAGGCTTTTGCGCTTCGAAATTCAATTGCAAAGTTGACGTTTTCCGCGAACTGACATTAAGTGACAGCTTTGTCGATCGCCGAGCGGAAAACTTGACAGCTTTGTCGCAAGCCTAATTTAAATTAGATATAGTATAATATTTCTTTTTAATAAATGATTTTGAAGTTATTTAGTATCTAGTTTGATGTTCTTTCTTTTATTATCCAAGTTAACATTGTCTTTAAATATCAACTCCTTTTTTCATGAATAACGTAGATATAGGCAACACATAATACACTACTTAGGACAAATTTTCAGTTTTTATAAGTATCTATTTCTTAAAATAATGTGACCGTAGACAAAATCTTGTGTGCATTTTGAGCGAAAAGTTCGTTGCCGCTTTCGACAAATTGCCGCGCTCCGCTACGCGCACCCGGCCACTTTTTGTCTCAAGCAACAAAGTATCACTTTTCGCTCTTAATACACACACAGCTATTTTAGAGGTTTATAATTATTTCTTTATAAACTATATTTGTATGTCTGTAGGTTATAGTTCGCTATTCTACCAAGTCAACCTAGGTACATGTAACTTTACCCAGAAGTGAAAAAATCAGCCCTTAATGGAATATTTTTTTTATTTGTGACGTTTTAATAGTCGATTAAGTATTTGTCAATACCATCTCGTGAGTGAAAACAATTACACTTTTATGAACACAATAATTTATTAACCGTTCGCTCATTATAACTTAGATAACTGTCTTCTATAGAAATACAAGAATATAATAAATGTACTTACTCCAACTATGTAATTTTTGTCGAAATAGAAGAAAACATTTCAAAAGATAAAAATGTGACTATTACACTAATGATCTTGGGTTGTCTTTAACTTCACAAATATTTTCCTATTACAACATATAATATTTTATTTTTTAACGGTAGAACTTTTGTAATAAGTCTGAACACAAATAACGGGTTCATTACCTATTATCCTTCTGTAGTTAATGCTATTTATTGTACGTCAGATTCGATTTAAAACCCATATGGCACAAATACATAAAATCTAAATGAGTCTTTATTTCAAGTGAATAATTAAAATATTAAGTAACCCTTACGGTTAAAATAACTGTATGTTTTAAAGTAATTTGGGTGTACAGTTTCTCTAGTAGATATGAACATTATTTTATTATTACTTTTGCATATATTTTTTAAATGTTTTATATAGCTTTAATTAGTTACTTTATGATCGTTCTGTATATTATACGATGTTACTACTGTTAAATTGTGAAAAATAAATATACTTGTAATTAAAATTAAATAACCTTATTGTTAATTTATAAATTTACTTCATTTTCTTAGTTCACAAGTACTATGGGTCCAGAGTAGGGTTACCTTATTCAAAAATATAATTTCCTGACATCCCTAATGAATATTCCAGACATTTCTGTAAAAATTCGGGCAAAATAAAACTCCAACTTATAAAATATTTACTAAACGTTTTACTTCCATTAAAAAAGTACCTACCTTCAAAAACTAAAAAAAAATATATAATGCAAAGGGCATGCACAAACACAACTACACAAGACAACAACCGCCTATTAAATACTTACACCAAAAAAATATAAATTATGAAAAATTAAAAGAAAAGTGATTTTCAACGGCCAAAATAACTGTTTATATGGGATTTGAAGTATAGCTCAATAATATGTTTGATAATTTTCCTGAAAATTCCGGACAATTTATAATTCCAGGTGCATTTCGGACACAACGCCATAATACCGATCATTTTTCCTGACGTCTGATATCCCTAGTCCAGAGAGAAAAACCATAGATATCGGGAAACAAATTTTCATCTTCACGAAATTTGCAAAACTGGTCCATTTCTTTTATTTGTCAATTATGAATCACATTTATAACAATAAAATAATAAAGTTTATCCAAAATCTTGTCAAGATATAAAAAAACTAAGTTGACGTATGACAAAGAGAGTATTATTTTAATAATGGCCAAATAAATGTTAAAAAGAATTTTCTGGAAAAGGAACTAAAAATATGTATTATTCTCTTCATAAGAAAATAGAACTATAATGGAATTGTTAAATAACTTATTAAATTATTATTGTTAGTTAGATTGTGTATAGTTCATCAAGATAAAGTGAGGAAAGTATTATTTTACACCAATTTTATGGTGTATAGTTAATAAATTTGTATTGTGAAAATTAGAGGATTAACTTGTTATTTTGATGCTATGTCTACAGAAGAGTGGCTGCGATATTTTACATGATTAATAAACACATTCCAGAGATAAATGCCTATTTGTTACCATTCCGAAACAATGGATCTCATGAATAAAGCGAAGCAAATGCTTTTACTTCAAATGTATGAAGCAAAACCCTCAAAGTATTTGATAAATAAGTTCGGAACACTTGCTTTACAACCGAAGGAAAACATTTGCTGCACCATAAGCAAATACTTCAGTTTATATGAATAAAGTCATGTTTTTGCTAGGGATCTATAGCAAGTGCTTCATTTTTCCGAAGGTACCTCTATTGCAAACTTCGCGTCCGGGGAAGCGACACGTGTGTGGTAATTATGGCGTTTATGAATAAACCAAGAGCCGTAAAACGTTACAAAAGACGCGTAAAAACATCATCGAATGATTTTCGACACCTTTTTCGTTTCAACGAAGCAAACGTGCATTGGTTAGCCAACCATTTCTTTGGTGAGGATAATGAGACATGAGGTGGTGCATTATCACCGTTTCAGAAAATGAAAGTGTTTTTGCGTTACATTGCTGATCCAGGTTACCAAAACAGCGTGTGGGAAATAATTGAAATTCAGCAAAGTACTATGTCAAAAACAATTGCTGAAGTAACGGACAAAATCTGGCAGAAAGCAAATCTATGGATAAAGTTTCCACCATCCAATGAGGAAATACGTGAACCCCAGCGTCTTTGGCAGCAAGTTTATGCGTTTCCAGCCGCAGTTGATTGCACACATGTCCGCATTCGAAAGCTTTCCCAATTTGGAGATGAATATATAAACGGAAAAGGTTTTGCTAGCATCAATGTACAATCAACGTGCGATGCGCAGGAGAGATTTAAAAGTGTAGAAGTACAATAGCCCGGTTCTACCCATGACTGTAGAATCTGGAAATCGTCTGCTATTTGTGCCGTTATGCGTCGCAATACACAACGAGCTTTGCTCCTGGCAGATAAAGGCTATGGAATAGAGCCCTGTTTAATGAGTCCTTATCGAATCGTGAATACATAAGAAACCCGGTACAATAATTTGTTGAAGAAGGAAAGGGGGTGCATTGAACGTTGCTTTGGACAGTTGAAGCAAAAATTTTCCATATTGCCGTATAAAGTTCGAGTGAAACTTGAAAATATCCCTAAAATAATAGTTTGCTGCGTTATTCTACACAACATCGCAAAAACACTACGCGATCCAGACTTCGAATTGGAAGAAGGGAGCTTAATAATGACGCAAATAACCGTATTGAGGAAAATGCAAATGACGATATTAACATTAGAAGAAGTGGAACGCGAAGACGTGAGGAAATTGCCCATCTGATTTTTCAACAAAATTTGTAGGGTAAGTAAAAATTGTGG
Organism: Psylliodes chrysocephalus; assembly: GCA_927349885.1. Lineage (NCBI taxonomy): Eukaryota > Metazoa > Arthropoda > Insecta > Coleoptera > Chrysomelidae > Psylliodes > Psylliodes chrysocephalus. The sequence continues at coordinate 40,203,665 of OV651813.1, forward strand.
TAAAACTTATAATTATACTCCAAGACATGGAACACAAAATTTACTGAAAATATCATAACGAATGTCAAAAATGCAAAACCTGATCATAATCCAAGAAAACGAATACCAAACTTATTTGAAACCTAATAAAGAACAAAAATTTAGATGCAAAACCTTAACATAATTATCACACTATCAAAGTATGTTGGAATAGTTTACAACTGTGTATACACTTTATCATTTTCTGTAACTAATAACTCTTCCTGTTCTAACTCTCTCATCAACTTTCTTTTCTTAAGCCTCAGGACTTATCTCTGTAATTTAACCGTTGATAAGTTTTGTGTTTCCGCTGTCTCAGGAAGGCGAGGTTTTTTCATTTTCTTTGATGCCGTGCTTTTTGCAGTTTCTGGAACCGGAACAGATGAGTCAGACTCCAAGGAGATGTCCACCGAAGCAGCAGTCTGTATCGGTGGTGGCACGCCAACTTGCACACCACCTGATGGAATTTAATTCCATGTAATGAACTTTAATCAAATAAACATTCGATTCTTATCTGCCACTTTGCACAAAGTAGGGTTTCTGTCACCATCCATTATCTTCCAAAATGCCTGTTCCCATGGCTTCAACTTTATTTTTTTGTTCTATTTATATGTGCTTTCTGTTTGATTTTTGTTTTCAATAATTGATTTTTTTAGATAATTGCTTTACACTAATCGCTTTTCTTGTCACTGACTGCCATTCCGCTTGTAACTTTATTAACGTATTATCTTTCGCTTTTTTTTATAGTGGGTACTTGTGATTTTTCTAGTACCACCTTATAATTTTGCAGTAACTCTACAAATTTCATCTGATCGTTCTCTTCACAGGTCGTACTTTCTCCGTCGGAGCTCATAGCGTTGCTTATTTATTCTTCCACATTCACTTCTCTATTAACTACAATACATGCCTTATGCCTTTTATTTCAACCAAACATCATTCGTGTCTAGACTTGTTAAAAAGTGAAGCAAACGGTCTAAATAACAAAGCATTTACTACGGAGCAAAGCAAAACATTATTCATTAGAAACGAAGCAAATGCTCCATTTTTATTCATGAGACCCATTGTCCTATATAAAGAATCTCCTAATTATTGTAATAAAATGTACTACTTGAATCGTTTATATTGTTGAAAAAGGTGAGTACAAAAATTATGAAAGGGGTTAATAAATAAATTATAATTTAAATATATGTTCTTAAATATATTTAATAAAAATTTTCTCACACAAAAAAGTTAGATTAGGTTTCTAAATTTCGATTTACAAATTATCAATTGACAGGTGATTTCAACATTCAACACTTCCAAATATTAGCAATTATGAGTTTAAAATAGTTTTGACATATTATGAAACGTGTATAAATGGTTAATCTATTTTAATCTATTTCAATATTGCGGAATCTGAATTACATCGTATCCAGGGACAAAATCGATTTAATCATTTTAATATGATACGAATCAGCATGACTTACGTCAATAAAGTAGAACTTTGCGGCACCGTTCGATTTAAGTTTTCGGACGCGAGCGTTTCAAAACCATTACGGAATCATGTCACGAAACCACGGCCGTACTGTTAGGTAGAGTAAGGGTCTATTTATAGTAGACTTAGTAATTGTAGTAGCCATACGCATAAACATAATATAATATCCTTTTTGTATAGCTTACATAAACATAGTAATAATCATACCAGAAGGGCGCAACCGAGTTGGGCCAACTACCTGCTATAATCCCCGGTAACCGCTTGGCTATTTTAATCCTTTAAACTCATTAAAGGGCTATGTTGAGTTAGGCCAGAAAATAAAAATTCTTATTTGTAAACAATGTTTATTTCATATAGGTTCAAATACATAATAAAGTACAGGTTATATTATACTATTTGGTGCATATTTAAAAGCAATGCATTGAATAAAATTGAATCTACTTAACTCATTACATTCCAATTGTCGGAGTTTTTCCGATAAATATAATTTTCTTTTTTCGATGTGAGGCCGTAGTTTTTTTACATACTTGTTAGCGCTTACAATTTTTACATATGTTTCTGTTTGAAAGTTAAGTAAAATTTCCACAAACTGAAAAATATTCGGATGGCAAGAATAAAAATGGCTATTAAATAATGAATGAAATGACTCACAAGAATTTATGGTACGTGTCATCGAATCTGAGGCTGAAGCCCATACAAACGGCGGAAATGTATCATTTGCCCCTATATAGTTATCTACTAAATAGTCACAAAATTCAATTACTTTTTGGTTACCTACTACATCATTGTTTTCAAACAAATCAAATGCAAAACACACACCAACTTCTTCTGGTTTTAGAAATGGAAGACCAAAGAAATATTTCAAATATTTTCCTACTTGATTTTCTGAACGGCTTAATCCTAAATGTTGAAATATGAATCGCTGACTCAAAATCAATTACAACAAAAGAAGGTTTAAAGTAAAGACTTAATGTTTGACATTTTGCATCCAATAACTCAAATAATTTAAGATACACAGATTGTGATTTTGAGGGCAATAAGCAAAAAACTAAAGGTACATAAAAAATTAAAGTTGCTTCTGCAACCAAACACAATTATCTGTGAAGGCCTATCGCAAATAGAAAGAAACTCTTCGTTTTTATTTGTAATAAGATTCATCTTACCTAAACAAGTAAAAACATCCTCTTGTATTTTGGGGAGCGTGGGCATAACAGAACGTCTTGCGGCATAAATGTTTTTTCGCACTCTATGAATGTCGTGCGAGGTGATATCGTCACAAAACTCGTTCTTCCTTAATTCTTGATGGATGAATTTTGAGGGTTTTTCTGACAGGTCCTGCAATGCTTTCCTTTTAATGCCATTGCTAAGGGCCTGTCATTGAACAGTGTCGTCTTCCTCATAGTTGTGATTGACATCACTTTTCTCGTCTATTATTTGGTCACGAAGGATATAAAAACCTTGGCTGAACACTTGTTTTTTTTAACACATCGCCATCGCACTTCACCATTGGCAAGAGTATTTGCCTCACAAAATTTAAAATTGCCTATAACTAACAACTTTTTCCCCTTTTCGCTAAAAATATATTTGACTTCCATGATCGTAATGTATGTATACTCGGTAACAATTAAAGACAGAATAAAATAGTACTTTTCTATTTTTCTTACATCCGTAATGTATCTACACATCATTCTCCTAATTACTTATTAATACTCCTAATTAATAATTGACAAGGGATTAAAGAAGGTCGCTGGCCTAACTCAACTACCTAGATTACGCTACCTGCAGCGCTGGCCTAACTCAGCTTCCCCATACTAGATTGACATAATCAGTAAAAACATGAGGAAATGTGGATGTTTAAAAACTAAAGGTTTTCACTTAAACCTCAATTTGAATAATTAAATAAAATAAAGTTAAAAATATACAAAAAGCCACGCTCTAAACTCAAATACATCCTTACTCTAACCCTTAACTGATATACTGCCGTGTTAATTCAAATGGCCGTAACTGAAATTTTCCTTGAAATGAAGATATGGCCACTACGCCTAACAACAATAATTTTTTTGTTCATCTCTATAATTTTCATGGATATATATTCTATAAAATCCGAGATTTAACGCCTATAACTTTGGACGTAAGTAATTTTTCTTGAAAAATCGATTTTTCTCACGTTAATGTATTAAACAGATACGGCCATTTGAATTAACACGGCAATATACTGGTCAACAGTGACCGCAAGCACATTAAATCTTCCATCAATTCGTCAGTACCCTCCTGAATCGGAGCTTGACGGGCGAAGGTTTAAGTTTTGAAGATACATGCCGTTGGGATCAGCGTTGATCCCAATGTACTTATAACTTTTTTGTTTTCGGTTTAAAAATTAAGTTTTATCTTAGAAAGAACTTGAAATATTTTAGTGAATCCTAGTGATAGTCCAAGATCGTCTAGAGTTTTGGAAGAGTGTTGAAAATGTAGAAAATACGTCTTGAAGCAAATTGCTGAATAAAAATTTGTCTTCAATTCCTGTCCTAACTTTGGAAATATAAGATAAAATATCACTATCTTAAGTTAGTCATGATTCTAGAATGTACTGTACACTTCGATGCATGATAACGAATTTACAACTCTGGAAAAATCACCTGTGTAGCAAGTTCTGGCGAATGCACGAACATTCGAGAAACGCTAAATGTGAATATAAATAGCCCAACTTTCCCGTTATAAATCATAAATCAGTTTTAGTTAAACGGTCGTTCTGTTCAGATAAATACTGTCAATATACATTAGTGTATTATTAATAAAAGAGATAAAAATTAGGGTTGTATTTAGTACAAATAAATTGATTGAGTTATAAAATAAATAAAAGTATTTTAGTGAAAATAAACCGTTTAAATGAATAAGGGTTACAATAATAAATATGACAAGCGAACTTCATACAGAATAAAACTATGAAATGAACACTGGATAACGTAGGAACAAAATAGATAGAGAGGAGGTCATAAATGAGGTGGGCAGACGATTTAAGAACGAAAGATAGATGGACTAAAATAAATGAGAATAGACTAGAGAACAGAAGAGTCTAAGAAGAAAAGACATATTTTTTTATATCTTTAGGTTTAGTATTAGTACCATACTTTTGAAGTTATTTATGCCGCATTATCACGGTTGGATGCCGTTACATAACTATCCTATCGTATTTTGTGGGATCTGTATGGCAAAGTTTTTCCCATATTATAAGACTCGCAAAATTTGTTAATTCCGTTTTATTTGGATTGTGTTCAGCAAAGTTGCTAATTAGGTTTCACATGATGTAAATCAAAATAATTATGAATACTTTTAACTTTATTAAAATTGAGATAAAATTTAAATGTACGGCTATGTAAAACCGTAAGAAACAAACGTTTTACGAGGTTGTTGCGGAAATGACATAAAACTGAATCAAATATTAAAGCGAAACAAGAAAAAACTTCGTAACTAGTTTTAATTTAATTCTACAACAGTAAACGGTTACCTAGGAACAATAACACAAAAAAATAAAGGATGTAAAGCACATATATTTCGTTTCTGTAATTTATATGCAATTAAAGTATGTTTTAAAATAAATGGGAAAATGCTTTTACAACTTGAACTATTTCTGATGTTACATGTGGTTTAGCATTTGTTGTAATTGCTATACGTAAAGGCGTAACCCAAGGCTTTGTAAACTCTTCCTTACAAATAAACGGGTATTTAAACGTTTCCTGAATTTAATACCTAATGGGTTGTAAACTGGGGTTACATGTTTTTAAAACTTATGTTCCGAATTTAGTGAAAATACGGAGCTCAATGTTTTAAATAATACCACTTTAGATATTCTAAAGATGAAATAGTATTAATACTTTAAATGCATAACCTTAACCTGCTCAAATACAGTAACTTTTGAAGTCATTTTACAATTCAAAAGTTCACTTATTTAAAGTTATCTAATGAGATATTTGTTTTTATAAATAACAATTAATAAGTACGTAATCTAATATTATGTTCTCATCTACTGGAACACCAATATTTATGAATTTTCATATTTGTATTTATTTCTCGTGTTTCTTTTGTTTCATATATGTTTTTATTGAATTTTTTTAATTTCTATTGTCAGTCTTGTACTGCAATAATTTGTAAGTTATTACAAAAATTCTAATTATTTAATTTTTTTGTAATTTTTGCTACAATATAATTAATTATAATTTTTGTTTCAGGTAAATACAATTTTTTCTCATTGAATAATAGTAAGTACAAAAAATTTTTTACCTAAATACTAATTAAGTGGTTTGTCAAATTTTTTGATAGTTCACCATATCTTTATTATTTAAATTTTAATACGGTCTACATTTTTTAAAGATTTGAAATACATAGATATATGCACCTGACATTTGCATTTTTGGCTTGAAACATAATAATCCAACGAGACAAGTATCCTAGTATCAATAATGTTTTCAAGCACTACAACTATTAATGAATGAATAAAGGAATATTTTAGTTATTGTAATATTTGTTTTGTTTTTAATACGTTGAAAACCATCTATAAACATTATTAGTTAATCAACTGACTTTTCTTCATATTTTGAGATTATTTTTAAATTGACATTGAATTTGTGTAAAAAATATTATTACATGAAACTTTACCTACCATTTTTTCAGTTTTTATTGTAAATTTAATCATTTTCACTATTTGTCACACATGTTAAATAAAATTATATATTTTTTTAATATTCTTTATTGGCAAAAAACAAGTGATAAATGTAAATACACATAATAAAATGTGTATTTTATAAGATCAGTCCCATAACAATACATAATATTACACAGATACAAACTAGAATGATATATAATGCGTATCTCTTCTTATAGAGTTTCATTTTTACTAAACATTTCATGTTGATATCGCTTTTCTTTTTTAATTTAGTATTTTGTTTTAATTTTAACTCATCCTAACCCCCTATTTTTATAGAGCTTGGTTTTTGCTTTAAATTTTCAAGTTGATATCATTTTTCGTGTTTGACTTATCGTGCAGACAAAAACCATGACATCAGACAAAGTTAACCTATAATACTATTCACAGACTACTGTGTGAAAAGTGGAATAATAATATAATCAAGGCTAAAACAATAACATAATAGCCTAAAAAATAGGTACACTAAAAGAATGATAAAGTCAATGAGTCTAAAATTATTTATTAGGTATATCAGTACTTCGAAGATAAACTGTGCTGTCATTCTAGTCAGCTTTATAATAGTAGAGCAGACTGAATGTTGGTTGAACACTTTTCGTGTTTCATATTTACATAATAATTATATTTCTACAAGAAATTCAGTTGGCCCCAATTATTATCACAATATGTATTGTTTACTAATAATTAAAACTTTTTTTAACATACATGAATTGTTGGTTTTTGTAACATATTTCTATGTTCTGATAACAAATTTTTTATGACATACCTAGTGTCTTTTACCTCCAACATGTCTCTATAAATAGGACGACTAACGTGAGAGTTAAATAGTGTTGTTTAACGTTTAACTTGTAAGTTTATTAAACATTGAACATAGCATTATCTTTTTTTTTAAATCAACTTATATTGTGACATCACTATACATGATATAGAATACCACTGAAAATTTCTCGATGAGCTGATTTTAAAAATATAACCTTTACAACACTGCACTACGTCTACATAGTTTACCTCCCAGATAGATATCGGTACATATTTAATTCAATCTTCATAATAATTTAGGCCAGTCCAATATTTATATTTTATATCGTCTTTAAAAAAAACTGTAATGTAAGTCTGACAGTGTTCATCAGTACCTCTGGATAGTGCATTTTTCTATAACTTCAAGGGACAACCTACAAAATAAAAAATTATTCATATAAAGAAATTATCCTTGTTTAAGGGTCGATCTTTTCACCTCTGAGTAAAGTTACATGTAAGTTTACTTGACATATTAACAAACAATAGCCCTATAGTTTAACCAGCAAGTTAAAAACTTTTTTAAAACTTCCTTTGTCTTTTGTTGGAAACAAAAAAAATTTGTTCAATGCATAATTGGGTATATTCTGTATATATTCTTGGGTATTATCTGTAGACTCTGAAGCAAAAAACAAAATAAACGATAATTTGGAAGTACACATAACTCCAAAAATAATAGTATTTTTTTTACTTTTGACGATTTTTGGTGACAATCGTTGAAGTAACACACATACTTCCAATTTATTAAAGTCGCAGTGTTATTTAAAATTAATTTTTAATACAATTCACAATTAAAATTGTCTCATGTTGATTTCTAGAATTTGACAGCTTGATTTTAAACCTTGAGAAGATAGAATATGAAGTAGGTAGATAACGAAATAAAGACTATTTTGTGATATAAGTGGAGGCACTTTGCGTCATATTTTGATTAATTTTAAGTTAATAATTTTATATTTGTAGATTGACGGAATGAACTGCATATGAACTGAAATTATCGTAAAAAAATTAAAATAATAATTTTAGTAAAAAAATCCACCAGAATCGCCATGACTGATAAATTATTATTTTTTGTTTAAAATTTATTTTTTATTAAGTGTGATATTTTTATCAAAAAATAAAAGGGTAATATGTTTTCTTGACATATTTGTTTTTTAACAGACTTCAAAAAAATGAGGTACTTGTATGTTTTACCAAAGCCAGTTTGTGAAGAAAACAGTGAAGAATCTGAAGACGAGGAGAAAATTTAATACAATTATTACACATGATTGTAAGTTGTAGTTTTTCTAGTAAAAAAATGTGAATATCCACTTCCAAGCTCTTTGATTAAATGGATATAATTATTTTAAGTTGAGAGCTCTTTCAGTTAGATGTTTTATCATTCAAATTTTACTTGTGACACATTAATTGTTTTCAATATTAATATTAAATTTATTTGAGAGCCCTATTTTAAAAGTCATATATTATATTGTACAGGATGTCCCAATTTGTATAAAAGAAAACAGAGAGATTATGGATTTTAACAAAAAAGTTAATATTAGCAATGATCTGATCTCGGTCTGTAGTAAAGTTACAGGGGGGTTCAAAATTTACAGAAATGATACATTTTCAGTCGCACGCCACTTGTGAAATAAAATTATTTTTTACTTTTTTAATTAGTTATCCAACTTTTACATCTCTCGACTTTTGATCAAATGTTGATTAAGGTTTTCTAAATTAAAGAAACACTTTAATCACATGTAACCCCGCTAGTGATCTTGCTCCCAATTCTATAGCAATCATTTCTGCTTGGAAGATCGTGGCCAGAGAGCCTAGGTTTATTGATATGTCAACTCTTGTCTTCTGGCCAAAAACTCCTGCTCCTATTCCTTTTTCAGTTTTAGAGGCGTCCGTGTACAGCACATAGTCCGCATGGAAGAAGGTTTTATTTTCCCTGCTCTATTCCTCTCTCTCTGGAATGAGGATGCTGTATGGCTTTTCTATATCACTCATCAGCCCTGTGTTGTCCCATCGCAGTTCTTCATTGTATTGACCCTTGCTAATATGAACTTTTTTTTCCTAAAATTATGAGCACAATAAACTGTCTCAGTTGGGTCTGTACAATTTTGGACACCCTGAAGAAAATATCAGAATTATAATAATTTATGAACAAAAAAATTACGAACAGCATGGGCGGGCTAGTGTCGTAGTGCGATAGAGATAGAAACATGTTTACAGTCATAGGTGCAAATGAGATGGGATATACGACGTGATGAGAAAGTCAACGAGCGCGTGCTGTTTTAATTGATTGTTTTTATATTAAATGCTATAAGTTGATTATCAATCAATAGAGAAATATGGTTGATATTTTGTTATGATCTAAACACATTTTAGAAACTTTTATAAAGAGTAACTTTTTTTGTTTAGAAAGCCTGTTTAGCTAATTTCGTAGTGTAGATATAAAAAGTACAACGTTTTCCGCAATTTTTTCCTAAGATAAAACCGAGAAAATCCCATTTTTAGTTTTTTTGGGCCGTAATCTCCAATGGCTTTTTAAATGTTTAAAATAATACATTTACGTAACTGGTAAAGGGACTTTGGATTTTGCGGTCATATTGTAGTAAAAGTTACGCTTTATGCAATGGCACCAATATTTCGTTTTTTGAAAATAGTGCCCTTCTGCAAGGTCTAATTTTGGATTACCTCCGGTTTTGGAATCTCTGAAATATTAGTTTTCAATAAATTAACAATTTAGCTTGTGACACTTATCCCCCCACAGAAATCATAATTTCGATTGATTAGCACTACACTAAATACAAATGTTGTACTTTTGAAAGCCTTGTTGTGCGCTTTAGAGCCTTATTTTTAGTCAATACCGAATTATAACCATAAACAGTGAATGTATGCAATTCGATTTTTGTCAACAAAATTAGTCCAGTAGTTTTTCGTCGTTGTTTTAAATCCAGTGATCGCAACCGATCTGCTCCATGAAATCTCTACGAAAATTAACATTTGTTAGGTATTCAAACTCTGAATATCCAGCGAACAAACGACTCCATTCAGTGACTACCTATTTTCATAAAAATCTCATTTGCAACTTTATGATTCATTCCGACCGTGCTATACGTATGTAATGCCCGTAGATAGACTCGCATTGTACATAGTGGATAATATCCGAAGAAGAGTTTTTTGACCCTCAGGCACCCGGCGAACTTTTTTACGACGAGTTCCTGTTTATATAGATTACGTCTCGCCGAAAAGGCACATAAAAGTGAAAAGAAACCGTCGACACACTCGGAATGAAGAAAACAAGAGGAAAAGATACGAAGTCGAAGTGATCGTAGTGTTGTTGCCATTGTCAGAGTATTGAACTAGAGCACTTGAAAAAATCCTGTGTTTTTACATGTCTTGAATTTTTATTTGTTTACTCAAAGAATAACCATTTTATTAACTTTTTAATGTGAACAATTTATTGTTTTACAAAATTAAGTATTTGAATATTTGAAAACTTTCCACCATTAATATTTTCCTTCCAGTAAATAATATGAAAAATCGGAAAGACACGTCAATTTTATTTTTAAGGTTCAACCCCCCTAGGGGAAGTATCTGGATGTTACCCTTAGAATCCTAAATGGGGGTCAAGCGGCACATCATTTAAAAGGTAATTTTATGGACAATTCAACAATATAACTATTCATTGCGTTACTTTTAATTGTATCGCCCTCTAACGGGATAAAACCTATTACGTATTATACAGTGTGACACTTTATTTGAAAGCTAGTAATTTAATTACCAATATAACAAAATTTAATGAAACATGAACTTAAATCATTAGGAAATACAGGCGTGCCATTGTCGTCAGAGCAACCTCCTTGATGTAAATATCAAGGGGAGTGAGACTAAGAATAACTTCCATGGCTCTAGTCGGTGTTGTTTTCATGGCTCCTGTTATGTTGAGACATGGTGTTTTTTGAATTTGTTCTAGTTTACGGATAACTGTTAATTTTTGGGTTTTCGGTACCCAGACAACTGCAACGTATATTAGCATAGGTCTTATGATAGCCGTGTAAGTCCATGCGACAACCCCAGGTACGCCCCACGGTTCGGCGGCATTGTTCATAAGCAATGTATGCTCTTTTAACTCTGTTTTCTAAATGCGAGTTCCATGTTAACTTGCTGTCAAAGGTGACACCTAGGTACTTCACCTCTGTTGCAAAATTTAGTTTTGTGTTTAGGAGTTCTGGAGGTTTTAATTCCATTTTCATCCTTTTCCTTGTGAAAAGGACCATTTCTGTCTTCTTAGGATTGATAGACATTGAATGGTCCTTGCACCACTGTTCTATAATTTTTAGAGCTACTTGCATTCTTTCGTAGAGTGTGTTCTCAAAATTCCCTGTTTGCAGAATGACCAGGTAATCTGCATGGGCTATTGTGTAGTGACTGTCATTATTGACGCGGCTGATAAGGGTGTCGAGGACCATATTCCACAGTAGAGGTGATAGCACCCCTTCCTGTGGACATCTCCTCGCAACCAAGCCTCTTATATTCATATCTTCTACACTTATGTTTACTGCTCGCTTTGAGAGCATGTTATGTATTCACCCATTAACCATTTGTGGAACATTCCTGTTGGCTAGTGAGTGTATTATCTTTTCGAAAGTGGTTTTATCAAAAGCACCTTCTATGTCTATGAAAACACCCAAGGCGGACTCCTTATTGTCCAGGGATCTTTCTATCCGGCCAGCAACTAGATGAAGGGCTGAATCAGTAGATCTGCCTGAGGTATATGCATGTTGGTTTGGGTGTAGTGGTGTTGTTGTAATCACCGCATCTCTTATGTACCTTTCGCATAGTCTTTCCAATGTCTTCATGGAAAATGATGTCAGACTAATTGGTCGGTATGGTTTTTGGGATAGTGTAATCCATCCTTCCAGGTTTGGGTATAAATACCACTTTTACCTCTCTCCATTTTTGGGGGGATATACCTCGGAGCCAACGAGGATTTGAATATACCCACCATGACTGATAAATTTTGATTTTAAAATTGCATTTCGGATTTTGAACCATGCTTATCAAAAATAAAATGTTCTATATGGTGCAGACTTTTTTGGCGAACAGAATATAATCTGCATCTGTCCAGAAATAAAAATTCGATCTTTTTCTACCACCAGGTACTCCTAAAAAAATTAAATAAATTAATTTAACATACTAAGTTAAGAGTTTTGGACAATTGATTTTTTGTACTAGTCTTTTAAAACAAATAATAGTTAGTTATGTATCAAGTTCAGCAAAAGTAATTCATTATCGAACTAGTCTAAGATTATGAGCCTAGCTAGCGACGAGGGTAACAGGTGAATTTGACAAAGAAACTTTTATCGCAAACTGTAGAAATTTATAATTAAAAAAAAAGTTTTTTTTATTGAAAATAATTTTATTTGACTTATACGCCAGAAATAAGTAATTTACTGCTGAAGCCGTGACTGACAAACGAATTATGTTTATTGTCATACAAACATTGCTATGTTGATAAATATTAGCTGAAGAAAAATGATACAATTTTACTATAAGATAAAGTGTTGGTTTACTTCCGAAAATCACTATGGTAGTGCAAGGCTGTATTGACAGTAATAACAAGCTAATGGCACCACATTTATAAGTCTCAAATTGAGTTAGGACACACTATATACGGTTGTTGACGTTTTCTAGATGTTATGAAGACAAAGAGAAAATAAATTCGCAAAAAGTACAATCCGCCTCTGTTCCTAAATGAAAAAGATATCTTATTGCTACGTTTGCTGACTCCGGAAAATTCGATTCAAGTTTATGGGTTTTCTTGTGTTCCACCTCATAGAATTAAGTGATGCTTGGGGCGTGACTAAATTGTAAAAAGACGGAAAATCTTTGGGTATAGTTAACTACGCTTTTTCTGAATGCGTCACAAACCAAAGCAAAGAAGCTAAACAAAATAAATAGGCAAGTACATTTACGCAGCATAAAATAATCCAAAGGAATTCGATCATTCGTTTCTTTAATAAAAAACGAATTAAAATACAACAGATCGACAGGAATAACAAAAGCCGCTATGTGCGCCAACAACACGACAGGGGAGACGATTGATGCTGCGTTGACAAATTTATTAGTATTATGTAGTTAGGTTAGGTTGAAAATGAGTGGGATGATCTCATCGCCTTCCACTCCGACCCAATGGATCTATTGTGGCTAATGTCTAACTTAAGTTAATTTATAATCAACTCTCTCGCTCCCAATTCGATATCAATCATTTCTGCTTGGAAGATTGTGGCCAGAGAGCCTAGGCTTATTGATATGTCAACTGTAAGCCTCTGGCCGAAAATTCCCGCTTCTACTCCTTTTTCAGTTTTGGAACCGTCCGTGTACAACGCATGGTCTGCCTGGGAGAGGTTTGTATCCTCCCTGCTCCGTGTGTCTCTCTCTGGAATGAGGACGCTGTGTGGCTTTTCTTTGTGCTGTCGGGGAACTAGCAAGTCCAAGACCATGCCGAGGATGAGGTGATTATTAATTTCACTTATCAGCCCCGTCTTATCCCATCGCAATTCTTCGTTGTTTTGACTACCCACCTTCAGGAGTCTGTAGGATACCACCCTAGCCTCCCTTTCCAGCAGAATGTGGAGATGGGTTAGGTCCTGCATGGTCTCCATGGCTCCTGTCGGTGTGGTTGATATTGCTCCAGTGATAGCGAGGCACGTAAGCCGTTGTATTCGAGCCAGCTTTGCTCTGGTTGTTCGTTGAAGTCCCTTGTCCCACCAGACGACAGAGCCGTACGTAACCATGGGGTTTACCACTGCTTGGTAAATCCAGTAGATCAATTTAGGACTGATCCCCCATGCTTTGCCGCATATTCTTCTGAGGGTCCAGAAGAATAGTCTGGGTTTGTTAATGGTTTTATCCAATTGGAGGTTCCAGGTAAGTGTCTTATCTAGGATGATCCCTAGATATTTCACCTCCTCCGTAAAAGGAATGGTTTACCCAGCCAAGGTAGGTTGTCGAAGCTTGTCAAGCTTTCTTTTGCTTGGTGAAGGGGACGTTAACAGTTTTACGGGGGTTAACAGACATCTGCTCCCTCTCGCACCATCTGTTGATCGTATTTAGGGCTTGTTGGATGATGTTGGAGATCACCTCTTTGTACTTCCCCCTAATTATGATAACCAGATCGTCCGCATTGCATAGGAAATCCACCCCCTGCTGAGAAAGATTGTCCAGCAGGTTATCCACCAGAATGGTCCACACTACAGGTGAAAGTACGCCGCTTTGTGGAAATCCTCTGGCAGCCCTGAAAGTGACTCTCTCTCAATGCAGTGATGAAACGTTGTTCCGGTTTGCAAGCATGCTTTTGATCCAGTTACAGTTCAGTTTGTCGATTCCTCTTCTTTCAATAGAAGCGAACAGAAACTGAGCAATCTCTTCGTATTTTAGGGAATGATCGATTTATGTAATTCTCCTTACTTAAAATATTGAAATAGTAAAATAAATACACAAGTGATGATTTTATATTATATTTATTACCATATTGAAGTTGAAGTGAATAATCTTTTAGTTCGTATAAAAGGGTTATTTCCATTTGGTTCTTCTTGCGTAAACACGATTTTTACGGCACTTATATTTGAGAACGTCTCAAAATGCACAATTTCTTTCGAGTCTCATGTACTAAGATCCAGGTGATTATCTCGAAAAACCGGAAAGAATTAAGCTCTGCCCCTTCTATTCACTGCACATACGACCCTGGCGGCTTCAGCTACATCTGTCGTTTTTATTTGATAATTCAGGATATTTAAAATTTCAGAATATTTAACTGATTTTTAATAAATTATCTATATTTTATCAAGTTAGCCTATGGACAATCCAGTTAACGTTTTTCTTTATTTATATTATCTCTTTTATGATTAGCTTAGTTAAATTTCTCTTTTTAAATTTATAAAAGGTTTGTTGATCTCAATACAGTAATTGAAAGGTTTTAAATAATAAAAAAAGACGATAAGCTATAAGAAAGTGTTTTTTTTATTTGTCGATAAAAAAATAATTATTTTGTTTGTAAAAAATATCAAAAGAAAGTTTCTCACTTCTTCATGGCTGTAATCGTCTGAACAAGAAATATACTCTTACCAATTGGCTTGTTATATTATTTAACGTAACATTGAACGTCTAATAGCTATTTACGGTGATACATAAAAGGGACTTTTCGACTACGGTCTATAATTAACTTTCACCTCAACTAACCATTTAAGTACGTGACAGCATATAAAAAGTGTTAATTTAAATTAGATACAGGGTGTTTCACAAGTAATTTGCTACATTATATTGTTTCATAAAAGAAAAGAGAATGGGATGTGAAAAAAAAACTATTTTAATTATATCATTAACAATTTAATAATTTTCTAATCGTTTAGTTAATTAATAATCGATAATAATGCATCATATACCAGACTGGTAGCTGATAATCATACTTGGTACATTTGGATGGTGTTATACAACAGAGAATCGATTAACGAAGTTACTTTACTCCAGTGTCCCCAGCGCAATTTTTAGTTAACCCTCATTCATGTTTTCTAACATACATTTTCCAATATTTTCTTTATTTCCTCCAATCAAATTTGTTACAGCTTGGTACTTAATAGTACCTTTCATTTCATGTTATGTCATTGCTTTTAACAGTACTCTTCGCATAATTGATCGACCAAAAACGCAAACGAATACAAAATCAAGAAACCAATAAATAATCATCTAAAATACCTGTGTATGTCGTATTCGCTCCGTGCACGACAGCAGCGCCAATTCGTTTTGGTATTAATGGACTATTTCTGTGTATAAAGACAAATGCAATTTTTAATAGAATTCGTAATTAAAAAGTATATATGTTAGTTTTAATAAAAGTATATGGATTTGTAAAACAAGCAAAACATTAATTTATAATTATTATTATATATTTTTATCTCTTAAATTAAAGAAAATTATGTGTAATCAATAAAAATGAATAATAAAATATAGGCAGGCAACAGTATTTACTGGAAAATGTATAAGAAGTTGCCTAAGTCTAATAAGTTGTCATTGAAGAATTATTCTGTCAAAATAAAAAATACCATTTAATAATAGCGTGAAGTTAAAATGTATAAAAAAAGGATCGTTATTTATATTTTCATTTTTGTTGAAAACAAAACATAGAATGAATGATTAAAACTGGTTTCCCATCAGTAAGTTACAAAATTGTACTCCAGCCACATATAATAATAATCAAAGGCAGAAATCTTGAAATCTAGTCCTTGTTGAATGAACATTTAAGAATAAAGGGATATTAAAGAACATCGTAAAATGATAATTTATTGTTTATTTAAAACCTTTCAAGTTTCTGATGTCTACTATTTCCAGCATTACTGTTATTATTACAAAACTAAAGGTAATTTTTCTTCTTATTGTACACCTATCCATTTATTTCTTTGATTTAATTTCCACTTTGCTACTGAAATTTTTTATATAAATTTCACTGTTTTTGTTGCTAGTATTTGTACAATTTTCAACACAGCAACTCCGGTTGCTTACTGTATTGTTTTCACCTACTTTTTTGAAAAAAAGTAAAATGTATACGTGTATTTGATATGCCAAAATTACAAAATATCGCCCTAAAATGCACGAATTATCCGCAGCTAGCGCTAGTATCGCTTTTGCTTCCCTTTCCATGACTTCGCACGGAGCGAATAGAGTAAGTCCAGGATAGATGCCCTACATTTCCTATTTACCAAATTTTTCACAGAAAAAATATACATATAAATAAAAGTCATTGTTATGAGTAAATAAATGTACATTTTTATCCTTAAACTTAAGAGTTAACATAATTAGCTATACTGAATGCCTTTAGAAGAAGAAAACTACACAAACAGTAGCTTTGGCCATCTTTCCCGGAGTGTCGGTTGAAGATACCTCGATATAAAAAATAGATATAGTCAGGGCTGGTATATCTAAGGGGGTCGCGACATAGGAGTCCATTTTGGACGCCATTTTTTTCGAAATAGTAGTCACATAGTAGTCGCCATTGATCTGGCAACGTGGCAACTTGTAGTCGCCAGGTTTACCAATATAAAAAAAAAATCAATGTCATTTGTTAATTGATATTTCCATTATAAAATGCCCATATTTTTTAGGATAAAATATTTCAATTTAATAAATTATTAATCTCAGATGTACATAAAATACGTCGGGAAAAGTAGATCACTTTCAATTTTGTGCTGTTTTAGTTTTGTTTATTTTAAAAGGTAATTGAAGAGATGAAGACAATTTTCTTATAGATGATGCATAACAAATTAGTGCTCCCTTTTTTAGAGCTCCAGTCCCTTAAGTCTATTTATTTTAGGTCTTTTTAAATTGTTGGTAGGTATTATTCACTTCATTTGTATGTTTTTAGTTAATTTAAATAATTTTGTGTAATATCTTGCGATTTGTTTTCTATACATTTTAGCATGTATTTGTTGTCTACATCTTACAAAGGATGGATTTGAAATACCTTTACAACAGAGGTACTTTCCTAAAACTGGCCGAAATTTGAAACTGAATACAGTTCTAAGAGAAAATATCCAGTAAAAAATATCTGCATGCAGAATAACAGTAGCATAGATTAACAAAGCTGACAAAAGAGTTGGACAAACCTTTGTCTAGCTTTTTTAATATTTCAGGACAATAGTGTTAACAGCAGACTACAACAAAAACATCCAAAGTGTAGTAATCAAGCAAAATATTCCGGTATCTATATTTTTATTCAAAACTTTTGTGCTTCTACTCCAATACTAACCATATAGAAGCATATATGCATTTTATAGTATTTGCAAGATTCGGATCAAATGTACCCACAATTTATAAAGATTATTAAACTAAAATAAAACATTTCAAATAACACCTGCTTTTATGTTAAATATGTTTTTATTAAATACATAAATTAGTCTCAACCACACATTTTTTTTTTGTTTTTACTTCTAGTGTAAAAGTGACTACTAATTCAGTCTTTCAAGTTTATTATTTATAGAGACCAGCTACTACAAAATATCTTCTTGATGATAACTAATTTCTCTTTAATAATGGTTTTGCATTTATTTACATTTTACAGCACTTTTTTTATATGAAACCTCTATTTAACTCTTAATTAAATCACATTTAAATCAAGTAATTACATTTTCATATTCAACTTATGTATTCTTATTAGAACTTGGTCACTTTTTTTTACTTTGAATCTTTTGACTGTGGTAATAGTCCATTCACCAAACCACAGTCACTTAAAAATGTTGAAAGAGAATGTCATAAAGGTAAAATTCCTTCTTCTATCATGTTTTTCATGCAATTTTAGGTTGTAAACGTTTTGTCCAACACCTTTTTTACAATTTATCCCAAGCAACACTATGAAAGATTTAAATCCTGGATTTACAGCATTCAGTTTTGAGATGAGTGCAATCACAATGTAGTTTAAGAGATAATTTTCACATGAACACTTATTTACCACAGCACAAACGCATGTACCTATTCATGTAACATTAAAATAAAGTGGAAACAAATTGCATAATTTGGTATATAAAAAAGTACAAAATGTTTTTAGTTTTAATTCGACATTGGACTATGAGGAAAACAGTGGTTCATTCCACTTGTACCATATTGACATTATTATGCACGATGCTCGTTCAAACGAACGTCAGAAAAGTGTTGCCAACTTAAGCTGACTACTATTTCCCCCCTAGCCTCAGTCACCCCCCCATCCATTTACTGGGTCTATGTCGCGACCCCCTTAGATATACCAGCCCTGGATATAGTAGTTTATTAATTTTCCTTCTTTGCAAGGAGTTTTCCGCAAATGTCGCAAAGATTTTGATATTTGGAGCAGCCTTCATGACTATTTTTTTGGGTGTCTCATGTCTTTCTACACAGCAACTACATTCGGTTTCATATTCCTCACCAAGTGCATTGTTTTTTTCTTCATAAGGCACACTTTCATCGGTATCTGATTCAAATTCAAATGTAGGGCATCTTTCCCAAAACTGCTGTATAGATGTTTCAGGGAAATATCGCGCGAAAACCTTGCAATACAGCATGCTAACAAGTCGAGCTCTAACCTATAAAATGCCCTGAACACATTCCAATACAAATACGTTTCTCCTTAATGTGTTATGTAAGACAAAACAAAGGGCAATCGATAATTTTTCGAACACGTTGAATACATTTTCGTAAATAACTTACTTTAGTAACAAAAAAATCCTGTCTTGCCTAAAATTATTATAACGTATGGTTCATAAGTTTTGCGAAAATTTCTAAGGCTAACTATTTTCAAACTGAAATAACTTTATTCAAAAACTATTTTTTCCTAAACATAAATTAATTATTTAATAATATGTAGTGGTCCATGCTGCTTCACAAGCCTCAGGTCCCTACCAAAGTTCCTCATAAGTGTTTGGGCATCCTCAGCATCAAATTTTCGAACCTTAGACATAATTCTAGGTCGTAGTTGGTCTCCGTTTTGAGCAGACCATCCATTGTCGTACACTTTTCGTGACAATAGTGATCAAAAATCTTCGATAGGGCGAGTCGGGTAAGTTGGGAGGGTTATCAATTTGCGCCAAAACATTATTTCGTCTGCGACATGATTCTCTTCAAGTTGGTCAATTTTGTTAAACAGTTTGTTAATATAGCGCCTGCTTTCTAGTGTCTCGCTCCTAACATGACCAATATACAGGATGTTTTTTTAATATTGCGAAAAAATTCAGAGGCGTGTCCCTGGGACGAAATGAAGTAAAGAAGTTCCTATGAACATATGTCCTACGCCTCTTAGATTTTGAACTACAGGGTGGTAAAGTTATAGGAAAAAAAACTTATTTTTTGCGATACATTTAATACCCCTGTAGATATTTTTCTGAAAATTGGTACGCAGTTTCTATGCATCCAAAGCCATTTTCCGATACACAATTTAAACTTTTACATTCGCCATTGGCGTTCATAAAAAAAAAAAAACGGTACGTCGCTGATTTTTCTTGTAATAAACATTTTTGAATTCTTTATTTTTTTTAAAGCATATCTGGTCTCTTGGTCTTTTTTCGCTTGATGCATGGTTTTCGCATAAAAAAATGAAAACCATTTTCCTGCAATGCCCTATCGTTAAAATTTAATTTTTTAATTTAATAGTAATTACTGTATTTTTTATTTAGAGAAAAATAATGCATTGCAATTAAAGATCCTTGAGTTTGAGAGAAGCATTTTTTGTGAAGTTACTTTTTTCCGGTAAAAAATTTAAACATGCCTGTCTGTTAACTTTACCACCCTGTAGTGCAAAATCTAAGAGGCGTAGGACATATGTTCATAGAAACTTTGTTATCTATTTTTATAGTGTTTTAAGCTCTATGATTTTGGGGAGTGGGTCAGGTTATTAAACAACTCGTATAACTTTGAAAAAGAATGTTGGACGCCACTATATTTAAACTTTCTAAACTTGACAAGCGATTAGTGATGAAAATATAGAAAATTACTAACCTTTATGATATTATAATTAAAATAAGGTAGCGACAAATTCTAATTCACAGAGACTTAATTATTCAAATTTAAATGATTTATTAATAACTTATCTGTGGAATCGAGGTAACATTTAAGGAGTGACTGTAGAGGTCTTCTTGTTAAATTTTCAAAGGTAAAGTGAAATCTCGTTAACTTCTTTCGATGGTTGAACTAAACTTCTTGATGTATTCTAAACAGGCAGCTTGTACGTTCTTCCAGATTTCTAAACATACGTTCTTCTAAAATTCATCTAGATACAGCTTATATTGAACCATCTATATAGTTTCTATCGAACCATCTATATAGTTTCTATTGAACCATCTATATAGTTTCTATTGAACCATCTATATAGTTTCTATTGAACCATCTATATAGTTTCTATTGAACTTCTACTGAAACCATCTATATACAACTTCTATAGGACCATCTATATACAGCCAGGCTTTATAAAATAAGACGGTCATTAAAAATATTTAAGATAATTAGTACATCGAATGTACACGATAAAAGATAATTAAAATTCAATAATCAACTTGCTCGATGACAGAGGTAAATCGAAAATGACAACCCGAGTTTTGACACAAGGCATAAACGACAAATGACGTTTGTGTAGAGATGGTGGTTTCAAAATAACGAAAACGGTTACAACCGTTACAATGTCTGGGACTAAATAACGAAAACGGTTACAACCGTTACAACTTTTTTGCTTCATTTCGTCCAAGGGACACGTCTCTGAATTTTTTCGTAATATTAAAAAAACACCCTGTATAGCCTTGAAAAACCCTTTGCAGATATAGCACACCACACCAAAATTTTGTTGGCAAATTTTGAGCTTTTGCCTTGAACCGTACATTGTCTGGACAGTCTTCTATGTTATCTGTGTGAAATCCATCGTTTCCGATGGAAAAATAAAAAAAAAATGGACGGAAAAGTGAAAAATTTCTTTAAAAAATTAAATATTTGTTTCTGCAATTTGAAGCAGCAAATGAAAATGCAATCCTTTAAAACCTCAGTATATTTGTACACCTATAAATTACTTAAATCTAACTAAAACCAAATTAAATAAGATTATTTAAATTTTACTCATCTACATTTTCCTCGAAAATATCTGATTGTCATGTTTTATTTTCGTGCAACATAACCTAATTTATTATCAAAGCCAGATTTACACCACCACGTAATATTTAAAATTTGCTTTAACTTTAAAAATGTATAACAATTATCCCTGTAGTTGATCACATATTGTATTAAAGTGACATTTAAAAGATTGCATTAGTAAAATTATTGGTTTCTTTAATATTTATTTCTTCTTTAATCATCCGACTTTACATTTAGTGAACGCAGCGCGCGAAGCGCGTTTTGATAAACTACAAACAAGGAAACAATTCCCGTCTTTTATTCAAACCTTTTTTTTATTTTTTCCATACATATCCTACTCGAAACATTTTTTTTGTATAATGTACATTCATTGCCAACGAAAATACTAAAAAAATAAAATTTTATACTTTAAAGCAGAGATAAGGGTCATAAAGATAGGAAACGCAACGACCGCAGCAACGATGGCGTCGTCTATGCGTCTTAGATGTTACCTAAAGGTATATGTCGTTTGTAGACAGACCAGTATTGCTAAATATTTTTTTTTTGAGAGATCGTACAAGTAGAGTAGAAAAATAGTATTTCGACAAATCGTACAATAGGTACATGTATAGCATAATATAACTTAAGTGGAATAAAAAAATAAAAAAAAACTTTGGCATGATAATTTAATTATCTATTTATAAAAATGTTTACAACAAAAAAAAAAAACTAAAGAAAATACTTCAAACTTTAAATTACCACATTTAAAGTAATCAATGACTATCACTTGAAAGTGATTGAAATTTTGTACGCAAGCTTTTCTTATGCCGTGATAGTCAAAATCACGATAAGTGAGAACGAAAATGACTGCCTTCATTCAGAAATTATTTATTGTTTTATGTTCTGAAGTTGTTGCAGATATTTAAATAAACCTACTAAAAAAGGGAAGATCGTATTTTACGTACGATCTCACTGATGCAATCGTACATCATACCAGAGAGTTAAAAAATCGTATAAATACTATTTAAATTATACGGTTGGCAACAGTGAGACAGCACTGGACAGTGGAAGTAGTTGGTTTTTCGAAAAAATGCTCGGACTGGTCAATTTTGTTTACTCAAAGCGCAATTTTTTAAATAGAATTCAATTTTCCCCCACTTCACATTTTTGGGCAGTGACGTCATTGACAATTTTTTTAAATAGTAACCTCAATTTTTTTTTCTTGATTTTGATAGAT
The DNA here is from genome assembly GCA_927349885.1 of Psylliodes chrysocephalus. Taxonomy (NCBI): domain Eukaryota; kingdom Metazoa; phylum Arthropoda; class Insecta; order Coleoptera; family Chrysomelidae; genus Psylliodes; species Psylliodes chrysocephalus. Next base: position 40,226,489 of record OV651813.1, read on the forward strand.
CTTGCAATTTCCTACTCGGAAACATAATATTTGAAATATCTTACATAACAATTTTTTTTTTTAAAAAGACATTTAAAGATCAGACACATACATTTTATTTTATTTTGAGAACACAATAAATGAATAAAAGATAATTATTTGTAATTAAGTGCTTAATCTAACAAAATAATTAATAATAATAATAATAAAGACAATAAAAAAGAATTTGTGAAATTGTTATTAAATTCTTTTTATTATTATTTTTTTACTATTATAATTAAACTATTACAGAGCAAAATATTCTTATTATTTTAAAAGGTGAATTTCCAGTTTACATTTATAAAGAAAATATAAATTAGCTTTAAAAGAAATTTATGATTTTAATAAGCAAATTTAGAATACTTTTTTGCTAGACATGCAAAACTAACATAAACACGTAATAATATAAATCCGCACGTTTTTTGTTTTAATCTGAAACTAAATGATTCACCATACTGCGGCGAATAAATACAGGTGTTTTCCGGTTGGCAGTTTCCAACATGTACGTCAGGGCATTTTCACGGTGCACTTATTACACGGCCCAAACGGCAAACGTATACATAATGCACGACTAATCGTTAACCTCATTTTCCGCCCGCCCGCACTTTGACCCCAAATACTCCGTAAACAATAACGGACACAAGTGAAACGCTCATTTTGCATAAAAAAAGTTCAAACGCCTTAATAGGCACTTATTTAACTTATTATAGTGGGCTGGTGCATGTCTGATTTGTATGAGATTTCACCCAATTTTTGAAAAAGACAATAAACGGGCATACGGTCTTCTCTTTGTTAACTATTTCCCAAGAAGTACGTTGGTTGCTATTATTATTTTCGTAACTTGAGTGTGTTATTAAGAGGTTTTGAAATCCTATTTGAATTCAGCCGAGCCCAAATTTTTACAAAAAAATGCTTTGTAAGGTTTCTCATCAGACGGCTACGGATAATCCAATTAAGGGTCAGTGACATTTACGTGATGATATACTGGTTATATTAGGCGAAAGGACAATTATCAATTTCATTTTAAAATCTAATGAACTTCCGAATCAAATTACGTTTAGAAATATATTAAAAAAGTATTTGTTTAAATATACATGATTTAGTTAAAAACTACGGCGCTCCACAGTTGCATAGCAATTTGATTATATCCATTTTCTTAATAGTAAATAAATATCTCAGTATACGAATGTTTGAGTGTTTTTGCTGTTTTACAGTAGACATTTTATTCTACAATGTGGATAAACCAAGACAAACAATATTTTTATAATAATTTGTAACCATTTTGGTATTATTTATAATCGTTTAGTATGTCTTGTAATTTCCGAGAAAAATACAGTGAGATTTTTTAATGATATACACTGCAAATAGAATGTTTTATTATCTCTAGATATTGAGAGTCTGAAGTGGTAGATTCGGTTCATATTTACATCGACTCTTCTAAAACAAAACAAGGCTAGGAATATATTCGATTCTTAAACCTAAATATAAAATGTTCTGTGAGCAATAGTGCAAGTGTAGCTCACGAGGATTAAAAGAATGACGATGACATTAAAAGAAGTTATCAAAAACAATGTCACTGGAATGAACATGATCATCTTTATATATTATATCAGACAAGCACTAATCACCCTGGACAGACCACGAATGTACTTGGGTTGTTACTAGAATGTAGTAAAGCCTTAACCGAAGTATCCATCAAAGGCCACGCCTAGTAATGAGCAAAACAAGCCCAAGACCGGGTTGGTCTTGGTCTTGCACACTCAGTCTTGGTCGTGCAAGCCTTCTGTTAGTCTTGGTCTTGCACAGGTAGGTCTTGGTCTTGCTGCAAGAGTCTTGCGAGTCTTGCATTTTTTAGTAAATCTTAAATACTGCTACTTTATACAAAAAAAACATGTTGTTCTGTAATTATAGTATTTTACAATATTTTCCATCACCGATAAGAGTGTATAAATTATTGCCATTAGAGGCTTAATGCACATTATGGTTTTAAATATACTTAAAACTGTTTCGGAAACTAAAAATCCCTATTGTCCATTTGCATAAGTGAATAAATAAGGATTAGGGTATTTGCTGGGTAAGTAACGTTTATTTGAAAACAAAATTTGGAATTTTTAGTTAGTTCTGAATAATTTCTTACTTTATTCTTTAATAATGTTAACATTTATATTCAGTAATAATATTAATTCATAAGAATAATTCAAATAGTATTCTATTTAAATTCGTGCCTGTTATGTTAAGACTAAATAATTCCTCATAATTTTTAAGAATATTATTAATATTTTCTTGTATTTTATTTTTTATAATAATAAAATCGAGACGAGATAAAACATAAAACAAACCGAGACGAGGCAAGGTCGTCTCTTGTTTAGAAAAAATGTATCTCGAAATTTCGGGTCGAAACGATATAAGGTCCTATCTATCGTCTCGTGTCAACTCTAGTTAAACACAGAAAGAAAGTATATAAATGAACTTTTAAATGACGTTTAAATTATAACATTTCGCAACCTAGCTTTATGCAATCCACGGCTAGCGAATATCTCGCATTGAACAAACAAACGGCTTTAAATGCATATTTATTAATTTACACATTTCTAAAGACACACCCTATATATCGAAAACCAAGGTTTTTTCGAGACGAATGTTTATATACTTACCTTTTATTTTCAGGCAACAATTAAAGAACGCAATACCGCAAGAGTCTTGCGCAAGAGCCTTGATCTTGCGTAAGTCTTGCACACTCTGTCTTGGTCTTGCAAGCTTTCAGCTGATCTTGGTCTTGCAAAAAAGCAAGACCAAGACCAGTCTCGCTCATCACTAGCCACGCCACATCGAACGGTAACCATCTTGCCGATTCACTAGCCAAGAAGTCAGGCAACCAAATACTTTTTAGACCTGGCCTTTCCACTGTACTAACAGCACTGGTTGACAAACCTAATTAAATAACATCCCCTTGTAAAATTTAAGGAATGGTGATATGAAACAAGAAGCTACAGAAATGCTAAGGAGTTTTCAAGTTACCCTGACAACGTTACAGCAACGAACTACTTGAATAGACGTTTTTTTTAGTATCTCGATGTGAAAAAATTAATTACATAATGAACTTTGTAAGATATTTACTGCTAAAGGTTCAACACCAGATGTTAAGATAAAGAACTAGCAACCTTTGACAGTTGACAAATGTCGAAATAATTAAAGCAGATAGTAACAAGAAATCTAATTATCCAAAAAAATTCAACTTAACACAAAAAGAATATTCTTATAAAAAAAAATTCGCTTTTTAAATTGAAACTAGGACTCTTTACATTATTTTTTTTAAATAATATGTACAAAATGTTCACCGTTTACATTTAAATGATAATACAGTCTATTCTCGAAAACGTTCCGAACATTTTCAAAGACTTGTGGTGTTAAATTTCTACATTCCTCTATGATTTTATTGCGCAGATCATCAATGGATTGTGGTGGTGTCTTGTAAATTACTTAAATGTCCTTATAAACAGAAATCCGTTTGGGTCAAGTCTGGAGAACGAGCTGGCCATTTAATAGAACCCCGACGAGCTATCCATTGTCCTAGAAAACGGTATTTAAATATTGTCTTACTTCTAAACAGTAATAAGGAGGAGCTCAGTCTTGCTGAAAGTATAACTAATACTCCTGAATTTGATCTGTTTTTTTCCAAGCACTCAATGATAATAGGATGTATTAATTCTTCCAAAAACTCTAGATATCTAGGTCCAGTAACATTTTCGTGGTAGAAAATTGGACTACTTATTTGGTTATTAAGAATTTCAACCCATACAATAATTTTTTGGCCTTCTCGGAAAACGAGAAGATTAACATGGCTCTAATATCGATAATTGTGTCTATTCACTAAATCATTTAAGAAAAAGCAACCTTCATCACTGAAGCAAATATTTCGCAAAATATTTCTATTTTGCCGAATCATGTGCGTCATAGTTTCACAAAATTGGACTCTTCTATCGAAGTCATCGTCACCCAACTCATAATGAAGCTGTATTATATAAGGGCGCTTCTTACTTAATTTTTATATTCTATGGCACGTTGATTTTGTCACTCCCACAATTTCTGATATTTTTCTAACTGAAAGCTGTGGGTCTAAATGTACGTGACCAAGAACTGCTACTTGCATTGCTTCATCTCGTGCACCACGATTATTCCTATCATGTTTTTTATTATTTACCAATCCAGTTTGAAAAAAAAAAAGGTTTCTTACATAAATGCAGATACATTTTTGTTGGAGTTTTCAATAACTAATGTTGCCGTCTGCGCATAGTTTCTGTTTGCAACATCATACGGTGTGGAACAGCCAAATGGAATAAATTCGGTAATATTAAAACCTAGCTGACTTAAGAAGATGAATAACGCTTGCGATTAGATCGGTCACTCCTGAGATGTTGAGTAATATTAGAAGACATTTTTAATTCAGATTAGGATGTTGCCAAGAGGTTCGCGGCGAGCATTGAAATGTTTTTTTTTTTTTTGTTACATTATCAAGTAATAAACAGTATTATACTTACTAGTTTTTGAGTGTGTTGTAACGAATTTCTGTAATAAAATTATTTTATTTTATTAATATTAATTTTTGCAATAAATCGGAAAACATTTAATATTTCCGAAACAGCTATAGGGGACAGGCTGACAAAACAGGGTACTTATAGTTTAAAGTAGTATTTAAAAAGAATATTAAACTTTGAAAGGCCAAAAATAAGACAATATAATTATTACAGTACTAACTATTTATTAATAATATTTTAATTTAAAAAAAGTAAAGATATTTCTTATATTACAAAAAAAAAGAAAATAATGTAACTTCCCTCATTATGCCCGTCGTATAGGGCAAAATGGGATACCATACTTAAATCGAGAAAAACTTATTGACATAGTTCACAAACAAGTACTGCTTCGTCATCTTCATCTTCTACACCTGCACATGAATTTTTGAAGCCCCTTTTGGATTGACCGTAACTCCCGGTTCATCAACGTTGTAGATTTTCTGCTGTTAGTTGATATTTTTGGACAGTTTCTTCTAACAGTTTAAAGAATCCAAACAATCTTTCTTTCATATCTTTAAGATAATTAACAAGTTCAACTTCTTGTTCGGGAGTAAAAACGGGCCTTTTGGCGCCTAAAAATTTTGCAACAGAATAAGCTGCATATTATCTCGTTGTTCCTTTACGTGACGTTCTACAGTTGACTTAGGAACAGCAAACAAATTAGATGCTCGATAGTACCACATCTCACCACTTACTACAGCATTTACAGCCTGTTGCATAGTCTCTGTTGACCAATTTTGACGATGAGTCTTTCTTTTATAGGTAAACACCATAAAAATAGGACTCAAGGTGGATTTTACTAAAGACTTCGTTGTAATTGAGTTAAAAAAATTACTATTGAAAAATATTGGGGTACCCCGTTATAAGCACCTACCCTGTTATGCCCACCTGTCCCCTAGAACATAGTACATAAAATATGAATTTTCTGAAGAATCAAAAAATTTAAAAATATACAGGGTGTTGCATTTAAAATAAAAACTGTTACATTGACTGTTACATTGACACACCCCATATAAAAAGTTTTTGTTAAAAAAATGCGCAACTAAAAATACCAATCGACGTGTCTGAGCATTTTTTCGAACATGCCCCCATTTATTTATTATCGAATTTATTCCATTTGGCTGTTCCACAGTGTATAAAACTACAATTCCACTTCTTCCAAACTGTAAACCATTGTTCTTAAAGTCTATTAGCTATTTAATTTAAACTAAGTTAAAAATTTTCTAAAACTTTTGTACCAACGAGAAAACGAAGTGTCACAAGCAATATTATTTGACAGTTCAAACAACGAATCTGCTTTCATGGCTTGCTATTATTTTTTGCTTTCGATATTGAATATCTGGTATCTGAACCTTTAGCTGTAAATATCTTGCAAATTTCATCATGTAATTAAGTAATTTTTTTACCTAGAGATACTAAAAAAACTATGCTCTTTCAGAATATGTCAAAAAAATACAGGGTGTCATTTAAACTTTTGGACCGGGGGTGGCTGGGGGAGGCGAATATGACGTTGGGGTGATATCTCATATACCAATAATTTTCCCCCTACTTCCTTAATGGCATTTCAAAATTTCAAGTCGATATATTTTAAAACACCAGATATAAATTCCATACTCTACTTGTACATTCCTATTTTCTTCAACAATATTTTTCATAATTAAATTAAATTTATATTTTCAGTCATTTTATGTTAAAGATAAAGTTAAAACGTCGCTTTAGCCAAGCACGCCATAGAACATCATAAAGAAAAAAGAGGAAATGTTAAAATATTAAGGCCCAACTGATAGGGCTCATAAGTCATCGGGATATCAAGAGATGATTGGATTAAAAGATGATACGCAATAAACTATTATTAAACCTAAGGGGGATATAACTATAGGGAATCCATCGTAAACGAGGATAACGTCAAGATCGTTTACGCTACATATAAATAAAAATATACTTACTTTTTATCTGAAAATATATACAGGATGGTCCTAAAAAAAATAAATTAACTGCATGGAAGCAGTTTTCAATTTAATAATGTTCTGAATAGATTATTAAATTATATTGTAATGAATGTTTAAAAAAATAGATCGATCGGTAGTGTTCCATTGGTCTTTGAGGACATTCAACATTTATTCTTATCAATAAATCGATTTAATAGAATAGCACCTGAAGTTTTGAAGTCAATACCACTAATGAAGATTGTGAATATGATTTGAGACTAAGAAAGTACAGGAAAGCTTACCTATAGGATTAGTAAAAACGCCAGGATAATTTATTTTAAATGCAGACCCTTCCTCGTTATACACAGCTTTAGGATTTTTTTTGCACAAACATCAGCGGACTTATTAGTTTATTTTTATTTTACGATAAAACAGTGACTTGGTACTACTTTCTGTATCTATTCATCATACTTTTTATATTTACATCCAGCCGAGGGGCAAAAATGTACAACTTACTAGCAATTTAGCAAGTATTTCCAGTACTGTTAAGTTCTGTTTGATCCTGCTTGAACCTACCTGGTCCTTTTTGGTTATGCTTAATCATACATTGTCCTTGGTACTGCATGGTCCTACTTACTCCTACCTGGTAAAATATGAAATTATTCTATTCTGCCCGTTCCCCAAATAAATTTTGAAATTTTACTGACCTTTTAAAACTTACACCACACTGCATCTGTAGTGTCAAGTCAGGTACTGCCTAATTTTTCCTGGGACTGCCCGTAATTTGTATACCTAATGCCAAGGTGAGACACCCTGACAGGCGTCTCACCAACTCAAAAATATACAGCTGTTTCCAACTTGTCAGTATGAGTCTTGTTTGGTTATGTCTGGTCCCGTTTGATGGTGCCTCGTAAAATATATAAAATATTTCTATTTTACCCTTTCTTAAAAATCTTCAATTTCATTTTTAGTGTAGTCTCTTATCTCTGCCTCAATCCATTATCTTTACGTAATCCCTCTGTTAGATTAGAGATGTTATGGTGGCCAAAGACCGGAGCCATTCGACAGCTCAATGGTATTCAAATGTAAGCATGCTTGAGTGCCACGGGAGCCATGAGAACGACTCCAATAGCATCCCTAGAAGTCATGCTAAACACAACTACAAACGTTCATTCAAGGCGAAGCCAGGTCGGTTACACACAGATTGCACAAAGGTCCATCACCCAAAAGCAATTTGCATGGATGTGACTACAGCAATATAAAGAGTTAAGAACGACCAAATAATGGGAATGCCTTCAAACGAAATGTTCCCAAAGTACAGCTTTAAAAAGCAATATAAAGTAAGTATACCTGACTGGGAAGCATAGATAGGAGAACCTCCTAATCACGCAGAATTCACCTGGTATATAGACTGCTCCAAAATCCATGAAGGGTTAGGAGTAGGTATATATGTTACTAAGACAAAGACAAGAATCTCACTGAGGTTATGTAAACATGCGACAGTATTCCAGGCAGAAACAGCAGCAATACATCACTGCTCAAAGGCGGTATTAAGACATAAGGTAAATGGAAAAACCATTGTCATATACTCAAACCGTCAAGCGACGTTAAAAGTACTAAGTTACATGCAGGTACGCTCATAACTCGTGTAGGACTGTTTGAAAGCCCTAACAGAGCTGGGTAGTCAAAACAAACTAACCTTAGCCTGTGTACCAGGCCACTGATTAATAGACGGAAACAGTTTATGATGACATTTTTATACAAAATTTTTAATAACCAAGTAAACTCAAATGAATTACTGCTACTCATACCATTTAATGTTCCTCCTAGGCGCACTAGGTCTCCCTTTATATTCAATATATCCAATAGTACCCTAAAATCTCTTCTTTCATTTGTACTTCGACTCGCAAATAATTTTAATTCTTTGTGTAACTTTGACTGACATGTGAGTTACAAACAGTATCAAAGAAATCTTAATGAGTACCTTAATGTTTTAAGTATTTAAATATGTATGCTGTTTCCGCTGATTGTTGTGAAGCTTTATAGTCTTGATATTCAAACGCATTCATACAAGTAAAAATGTAAAGTGTCATAATGTCATATGTATGATTATATTATATATTATTATGTATATTATGTAATGTACTACTCATGTAAAAAGGCCGTAAGGCCTGTTTGAGTTTTATTAAATAAATAAATAAGGGCAACAAAATGGCAAGAAGTAGCCTCAAAGGCACTTATTAGCTCATAATCCTCATGTGGTGTCGCAAGGACAGCTATCAGAATATGCACAAAGCAGAGGATGTTTAAAAAATTAACCAGTACAGAGACAGGCCAAAGAGTTCTTAAAAGGACTGTCGCCTAAACTCACCAAGCATCTACTAAGATATAATAGGAAATATACTAGAGTATTAGTAGGCCTATTAACCGGACAGTGTAGGCTTAACAAACATATGAATAAGGTCTGTCTGACAGAAGAGACCTTGCCGAATCTGTCAGGAAGAGGAGACAAATGCAGCACACGTATTGTGCTATTAAGACTGACCTTCCTTACACTGGAGAAGAAAAGTCAAGGGCAACTTGCTACGGAGTCTGCTACAAAAGACTGAACTAGACAAAGGTACTCTAAACAACGATTAAAGGATATTCACAATAGAACTTAAAAGGTCGAGGTGGGAAAGGCCACATGGCCCACCGTCCTAATTAAATCTAAACCCCCATACAACCTTTCCTGTATTTGCTTCCTTATATCAATACTAGTTATTGATTCTTTAGTGCTACTTCTTTTATATAGCCTATAAAGTGTTCATATATGTTGTTCGTACCTAGGTACCTTAGTTTTATAAATATGTTTGACTTCCCAATGTTATCAAATCCATAGGATTCCATGTATTTTGAATACTTTAATAGGTCGTGCAAAGTTGTTTGAATGCCTATAATATACTCGTATAATAATGTTATTATCAAATGATATTTATTCATCATTAAAAAATTTAAATATAACCTGCAGTATCATCACATACCCACTGATATTAAATTTAATTTCTGCGTAAATTTAAAATGTGTGGCATGCATTTAAAATTATCTAATCTAGACTTTGCACAATAAACACTGAGAAAATATACATACAATATGCATATTTAAGGCTGTGTAATCAGAGTAAAAATGGCCACTTTAAATGAAAAAATTGAACAAGTATAATAGTTTTGTACGAAACTAGGCCAGCGCTAATTTGAATAATGCCGTAATAAAAAATTATAAGGGCATTATTTTTAATAATTATCACTTAATGTAAATTAGTGCTACTTATGATAAAGAACGTACCTACTTGGAAAAATTGCAATTTTTACGTTTAATGAGTTTATCAATTAAAAATAATGTCCATAAAAAATTATTATTCCGCAGTATTTGTTAATGTTAATCATTATTTACTTCTACTTTTGCGAGTGTAGAATTAACCAACTTTTGCTTCCAATTTCAAAACATTTAACAGGACAATTTACTCATTTGGAAGCTATAGTAATAAATTCACGTATACGATTGAAATATGTACCTACTCTTTGCCATTTATTACAAAATTAATTTATCGTGTAGTCAACTCGTAAGGACAATAGTATGACCTTATCTCATTACCATTGTTATAATTCATATTTCAAGAATAATTGTGTGATTTTCCAAATTCGGTCACACATAACATACAAGGAGAGTTTAATTGATGAAAAAAACTATTGCAGTTTTGATTTATACTTTTATATTACTTTCAATGTTCTTTTGTAAGGACTAGCCGACTTCAACACTGATGATTGATACAAAATTTTGACAATAACAAACTATACGCAGTGCTTAAAATGACATATATTCTTGATTGGAATGAATAATTATTATTCAATAAAATAAAAATATATTGTAAATTATAAATCGAAAAATAATATCTTTAATAATTTAAGATTAAGCATTTATCTTGTGGTATAGATATATAGGAAAAGTACAATTTAAAAAATTTAATAGGAAGGCTTCAAGAAGGGAATAAATCTTTGAAAGCAATGACTTTTTGTTGAAAATCATAAAAAATAATAATAAAATAACTGCAAACGAAAAAGAGAATGTTCCATTTTGAATTTTATTACTTCGTTAAAACGCTACCTCAGTTCAAAAAGGAATAAAAAATCCAGAACCGTCTCTGAAATATTTTAAATAAATTAAAAATTGTATTTTCCCTTTTTTAACAATAGTTTTTCCTGCTATGAGAATATAAAAAAATAAAGGATTTGTTTATTTTATTCATAGGTGACTTTTTCAAGGTTTTGATACGTCAGCGACACTACCAACACTATTTTTAAATTTATATTATGAATACAGCGCCAGGTAATAAATTAACAAATGATTCAAAGCGTTTTGTATTTTTTTGTTCATCATCAAATAATAATAAAATTTAAGTAGGTAACTTCAAAAAAGTATACAAGGATTCCTAAGTTTTTAACTGTGTTAAGAAGTCGTTAAAATAATCATGTTTTTCAAATAACTTTTTTTAAAAAAAATTCAAAAATAACAAAGATAAAGAATTAATAAATTTAAGATCTGTCTGTTTATCTGTTTTTTTTTTACGAATATGACTCATGACTATTGTAATGCCTGGTCTCATTTCGTTAGTAGGTCAGTAGTGTGTTGATCTCTGCAGTATTGTAAATTAAAAATTAAGTTCGTTTAGAAGAACTCTTTTTAAATAATAATTTTCTCGGAAACTTGTTGTTACATAAGTGCGCGGGTGATTGTATATCAGGTGGAATAAATCAAAAAAAAGTGTGGACAATTGCGGAAAAATCAATTGTATCCCTTTCACGTTGAACTTGCACATTTCTCCCGCAGAGTTAATTTTTGTGTATGGTTCTCACAACGCATGAATGTAATCATCATTTTTCGATGAAAGGACAGTATTTGATACATTTGGGAATTAATTATAGTAAGGTTCTTATTTATGAGATTTTTTAAACAGTTATTTGATTACTTTAATGACTTGTGTGTACACAAGTACCAACTTAGGATTCTCCCTGTATAATCATACTATTTAAGATCGCTATAAATAATAGATTGGCTCAGTAGGCTTTTAAACAAAAAAAAAAAAAAAATAATGGTTGGCACTTTGAACAACGAATATAAGTAATTTAAATATTAATTTTGTTTAATTAAAAATGTTATTTAGTATATAGTTGTTAAAAGATCATTATTAAAACCATCTATTTTCGATATTTTATACTAATTTGTTTTAAATTAAAAGTACATGGCCTGCAAATAACATTTTTATAATAGATGACTATTATGTTCGTTTGTTGTCAGCAATGCCAGGTAGTGTCCATAGAGTCATGTATTGAGTATGAGCCAAAGATATAGGATATAATAGATACGCCTTGTTTACATTGAAATTATCTGCAACATCTTTCTGACGTACGCTCTTCCTATGTTGTCAAGATCTCTTCCATCAAATATCCTGCATTAAATTTGTATTAAAAAAATGTCTATTCCATTTAGTATAATTAGTATAATTAGAGGGTCATTTGGGATGGTGAGGAAATATGTAGTGTGCCAAACTATTTGTAATAAGAATAGGGTATATAAGGGTATTTCAACTCTCCTTATCTCCCCATTTTTTTTATTTGTTCATTCCCTTTTGAGCTTGATTTTTACTAAACATTTCATGTTTATATCGCTTTTGGTCTTTGATTTAAATTTTTTTACCCCCCATTTTATTGAGATTTTTTTAAAATCAGTAGGCTCTATCCCCTTATAAATCTGGATTTTTACCAAAAATTTTAGGTTGATATTATTGTTTTTGTCTTTATCTTTCTTTGTTGGTTATAAGTAGGTAGGTTGATATTATTGTTCGTTTTTGAGTTACGATTTTTTTAAATATTTCAACCCCCCTTAACCCCTCAAAGACTCCATCTCCTGATAAAGCTTGATTTTCCTAAAAAAATTTAAGTTAATATCATTTTTTGTTTTAGACTTATCGTGCGGACAACAAAAGTGACATCGGACGGACGTACGGACGGACGGACAAAGTGAATCCATAAATTCTCTGCACAGACTAATGTGTGAAGAGTATAATATTAATAATAATAATAATAAAAGCTTTATATTTTATTTGCTATTCATGTATTTTTTTTACAATGATCTGAATAACAAATTCGCAATTTAGCACTTTCAAATCACTGACGAACAACTACTAGACTAATTTTGTTTACAAAAATCGAAATGCAAACATTTACGGTGTTATCCACGTAGTTGTCAAATTGATATGAGTATGTGTGAGTTATGTTACAAAGATTGTTTATGATTATAATTCGGTATTGACTAAATAAAAGGCTCTAAAACGCACAAAAGGTCTTCAAAATTATGTTTGCATTCCTAATGCCAGTTTTTTTCAATTTAATGTATGTTTCTCGTTGCAACTATCATAGTTGAAGGTGATTTTCAGGAAAGTTTGCAATTAAAGCATAAAGCCTAGCGTTGTAGACGTAAGTACTGATTCATTCATAAGGGGGCGTCCATTAATTACGTGAGGTATTTTTGAGGATTTTTTGACTCCCCCTCCCCCCCTGGCGAGATTTGGTAAGATTTTCCTTAACTCCCCCCCCCCCTTCCCTAATCTCGCGTGAGATTTTTCAAAATTCGTGTTTTGGGTGTAAATATGTTGGATTATTAAAAAAAAAAACAAAAACAATATGTTCCATTACTTTTATTTAAGACTAGCAAAGACTAGTGTTTGAGAGTGTTGCAATTATTTAAAATCACATTAATAAAATTAAATGATAAATACTTAAATGGAAATTAATAAAAAATAAATAAACATAAATATAAATATAAGATTTTTCCATATTTTATTCTAGAAATACTTTTACTATAATTTAACTTTACTTTCACGCAATTTTACACCGTTTTCTACTAGAAAAAAAAATTACGTGAGATTTACGAAACCCCCCCTCCCCCCCAAGTGAGATTTAGAAAGATTTAGTTTTATCCCCTCCCCCCCTTGAACACCTCACGTAATTAATGGACGCCCCCTAAAACAAAAACTCGCACAAATGCGGCAGCCGATGCGACAGCTCTGTACAAGGGATTAATTTTGAATGAATGGACTAGTCTAGTAGTTTTTCGTCGTTGTTTCAAATACTAACAAAATATACACTACGGTTTTTTGACTACCCTCTGTATATATTAAAACTTGTTTCTTTAAATTTACCTTTAATTCAGAAGTCTTATTGAACGTATACAGTGCGTCCATAAAGTAACGCATAAATTCATTATTGGCTAAATGAACAATAAAATTAGGAATTCCCAAAACAGGTCGATTTTTGATTTCAATTTACTATTGTTTCAAATCATAATCTAATATACAGGGTGAACCACTTTCGTGTAATGACGTCATCACCATTTTTTTCAAATGGAACCCCCCCTTTTTTTTCAATTTCCAAATTGCCTTTGCTGAGCTGATTCCAAAAATGTATAATATGTTGCTTCAAATTGGTACAGGGTGGGCAAAAATGCAAAAAAAAATATGAAAATTGTTTATGGAAAGTAATACGTTACTGAATGTAATAAACAAACTGGTATGTCAAATAAAAAAACTGGTAAAAGATAATGCCAAACAAAAAGATTTTTATAGTCCAGGGGCTTGGATCACTAATAAAAGCTGTAAGATACAATTATTAAGAATAATGCTGTATGTTCTTGATAGTTTATCAAAGTAGTTGTAATAACAATACGTAATTTCATTTAATGTGTTTATTACGTTTATTCGTTATTTTCATTACTTTGTAAGTAAATTTTTGCATTTTTGCCCACCCTGTACCAATTTGAAGCAACATATTATACATTTTTGGAATCAGCTCAGCAAAGGCAATTTGGAAATTGAAAAAAAAGGGGGGGTTCCATTTGAAAAAAATGGTGATGACGTCATTACACGAAAGTGGTTCACCCTGTATATTAGATTATGATTTGAAACAATAGTAAATTGAAATCAAAAATCGACCTGTTTTGGGAATTCCTAATTTTATTGTTCATTTAGCCAATAATGAATTTATGCGTTACTTTATGGACGCACTGTATATGTTAGCGGTGTTCCTCTGTTTCCCACCACACATTCTTGAAGTCCATACACATGCGTGTCAGGATGGACGAGCGAGAGAAGGTAGACCAGCGCAGTGAGCAGCAGGGTTGCCAATTTAGCGATTTTGTAGCTAGATCTAGCGATTTCAGTAGGTCTGTTGCGACTTCGAATTTGAATTTGAGACGTGTCTCAAACCTAGCGTTTTCTCGCCATTATCTAGCTATTATCTGGCGACTTTTGTATATCAGGAATGATGATGATGATAATAATAATGGATGTAGTAAGTAGGGCATATTCTAGCAATGAAAAAAGAGGTGGTTGTACAATCGAACATAAAAGTAAATGTCTAATAATTTTGAATTTTGACATTATTGAGAGTTGTAAAATTTTAAATTTTAATTTTAAAATCGTTAGGTTAGCAACTAAACTGATGTCATTAAGGACCGATTCCACCGTTGTGTTAAACGAGTTTAAAATGACATTTTTACATTAGCAATGTCATTTTAATCTCCGTTTAACACAACGGTGGAATCAGCCCTAAAACGATCAATTTTCATTTAATTTCACATTCAATCTGTGATAAATACCTATGTTAAGAATAAGTATTAACCAACTTTATTTAACAAATAGAAATTATTTTGTTTTTAGAAGATTTGTAATTTTGTTTTGTTAGATGTTTAGTAAAAAATATGCATATAGTAAATATACATGTTATATTTCTTAAACAAGTTCCTATATATTTTGCATCTAACTTTATGATTTAAAAAAAATATAGTAAAATTTTATTTTTGTTATCAAAGTGATTTTTTAGTAGTCACGAGCAAAAGTCGCCAGATTTTCAAAAAAGTCACCAGATTTTTAAAAAATTTCGCCTGCGGCGGGCCGTTTTTTTGCTATGCTTGTATTTTTTTCTATCTGGCGATTTCTGGCAATTTTCAACTTGTAAAGTTGAGACTTTCATGTGTCACCTACTGGCAACACTGGTGAGCAGTACGCGAATAGACAGTGGCAATACCACAGCAACATTGTAATTGAGAATACTTGATCGTGAAATAAACCATTGAAAAGCAGTTTAGACATTTTTATTAGGGATGATACATCCCCTATGTTTATATATATGTTATTAAGATTTGATCAATATATAATTTTAATAAATTCTACAAAAACCCTCCCGAAACACTACGGTTATGTGCGACGTACGATACCCCTTTTCTCGTCTGGTATATCATGCGGACAAAGGTGTATTGCTTATATGTATAGTGTGAAGGCGAGTCTATCTTAGATAATATATGATGTCTATGTTATGAGCAAAATATCCATGGAATTATAAAATCTATGGTTATGAACAAGGGCCGGCTTTGAAAATTATTTGATGATAGTCAAACAACAAATAAAAATGTCTTGAAACATTTGTTCATTTTACGGCTCTGTATGCATAATATAAATTACAGACGATTTCTTAAAAAATATATCCAGGTCCGTATTAACAAAAATGTAAATGGTTGCCATGGCATGTCTTAGAAAACTAATGGTAGTTAATGAAAGTCTCTTGTAAATAAAATAAGTAATTTCTGTACAATTTTTTAATGTGCTTATAATCGTAATAACTATAGTTAAAAAATGTAATTTTCAATTTATTTTATATATTGGTTCTGAAGTTTTTAGTTCTGGTTGTGTATCTCTTCTACTTTAAGAGTTCCTAATAGTGCGTTCAAGTGCAATAGTGTATTCGAGATCTGGACTTATACTTTTCTTTTAAAAAGCCTTTTTTTTAATTGTATGTTCTAATAATTTACAGTATGATGTTATTCATTTCATTGAATTTTCTACAAAAATAGCACATTTTTATTATTTATTTAATTAGAACTGAAAAGCAAAACTTTATGAACATTTCCTTAATTTTAAACAAAAATAACTGCTTTTTATATAATTCTAATTTCTACTGACTGCACTCTGTAGGTACATCAAAGCAACACGAATAAATTTGACTCCTGTTGTCGGAACTGCTAAAAGTGAAAGTTCCTATTGAACGGATACGAATCGGACAAGGCTAACGATCGTGCAGACTTAAGGCTTTTTGAGTTTCAGAATTCATTAGCGTTATTATTATGTAGACTGCCGATAATGAATTGGTTGGTTACATAAAGTATCCACAAGATTAGTAGTACTGGTTTGACTAGTTTTTTTTATTCCTTCTGGGTGGATGGAAACTGTCTAGTATAATATTCTATTACGTTGCTAATGTATGAACTTGAAGTCCGCGCGCGTTTAAACAGTAGAATTATTATTGTTAATTTTTGATAATAGGTTGTTTTAACAAATATTTTCAATAACATCTGCAGACGAAAATTTCTTAAATAACGATGATAAATAGAACTGTGTGCTGATGATAATATATTGGTGATATGTTCTTGTTTGAATGTGGCTCGAAGTTAAAAGGTTGGATTCTCCTTTTATATTCTTTTACCCTTCAAAAGTTTCATTCAAAATATATCCATATATCCAAGTTTTCTTCATGAATTTGTAGTCATTTTTATTAAGAATTGTTTTTAAACGACATATCTTCTAAAAAAGAAGCATTTAATTAAATACCGAGTAAATATACCGGGTGTTCAAATTAAAGTGTTACAGTTAAATATCGCCAAAAATATGAATTTTAGAAGAAAAAAAAAATTTCAGACCAAAGTTTTATAGTTTTTTTGGGGGAAACATTTTGGCTAAATTCATTTTTTATATCTGACCATAATAATTATATGGCCATATCGAGGTGGACTTTGTTTTTTTGATTAGAACCCCATTTTTTTGCATATTCTTAAAGTACATAATGTTACTCAGCACCTTGCAGTAGCCTGCGGCTATTATAGGAAACCTTCATATAGAAGAAGTGGAATGTTACTCATCGCCCTACAGTGTGCTGCGGTCGTCACAAGTAAAAGAAGATAGAATAGTCTAGAAATGTCTGGAAATGTCATTACCCGTCAAGAATATTTTAGACGACAGTTCGAGCTATATAAGGATGATCCTGACGTCAGTTTTCAGTTTTATGATAGACGTTACATGTGAATGTTATCAGTTGCATTGTTATTGTTAAAGTTGATTTGAAATAAATTGTGATACCAATAACCTGCGTAACAATACTTTTGAGGGAAATATTTTTTTATTGGACCTTTACTTTTTATTTGAAGCTACTTGAAAATTTTTCTGGGCGAAAAAAAAGTTGGCCATAATATGGTTAGCTATGAAAAACGATTTTAGCCAAAAAAATTTCCCGACGAAACTATAAAATTTTCATCTGAAACGTTTTTTTTTTTATAAAAGGCGGTATTTAGCTGTAACACTTTAATTTGAACACCGGTTATATTTTATATTTATTTAGTTTATAGTATAAAACACTATTTTATTATAGCGAACATTATATCTTTTCGGTAAAACAAAATTAATAACACAAATATACATTATCCTAATTACGCTTTTAACCACCCGTTATCAGACACTTTCTGCCACAACGTTAATAAAAAATATTACTCAATATCCATCACAACAAACAGTGTAAATCATAATTTTAATTGGTCCATCGCATCGGGCTGTTACTGTCTTGAACCAGATGTAGCTCGTAAATCCTGAAGAGGTTTCCTCTGCAATTCGCCCACAAAATTCGCCGGTGTTGCATGAAAATAGACGATCATCGAGGTCATCGAGCCGTTTAAATAAAATACATGTCAGTGGGTTATATCGTGCGAAATTCGCTACCGGTTTCGTATGTTGTTTTTTTTTGCGAAAGAAGTGCTAATTGAAATGAACTGTTTGGGGAAAAAATTGAACGGATCAGTACGAGATCATTCTAATTTGATTAAATCGTCTATTTCGAAATGCAACAAGATTAAAAATAGCTTGAAAACATTTATATCCTGCTGAGACATTGTCCATGTCCGCATGTGCAGGAATTACAAATATTAATGTTATTAATAGTATATTGTTTTACAAGTGACGAAAATAACAACAGGTTGCGCCTTGGTTGGTAAATCGTTCTTTCTCTTCAAAATGTCCTTTAACAATTAGGTATTATAAATTTAAAAAAATAGAGAAATGACAGAACACATTTACTGTTTCTTACCAGAAGTCATCTTAATAATTCATTGATGGTAACGTGACAATTCTGTAACAGACTTTACTCACAACCTTCCGGTCTAGCTCAGATAAGAATGACTAAAGCAATAGTTATGCGTCGGTGAGATTGGCACAAGAATTTAACTTAAAAGGACTCTTAGTAAAAAAATAAGAGCTATATACAAAAGGTGGTATGTGAAAATTTAGAAATTGTACAGGAGGCACAATTTATATGTGTATTAGTTTAGTTGTATTTTTTTACACCGCAAGCAGCTGGAAATACTTTTTCATTATCGATAAAATCATAAAACTCTTTATCTACTCCTATTAATTTATATATTAATTATTTAACTGCTTTTGAGCAATTAATAGTATCAATAAACAAATAGTGTGAGTTTTAATAATGAGTTATTATAACTCACGGTGGGTTCCTACGATAATTCGGTAAGTAAATAGTGTGCGCAGTAAATTCTTGGAAATTTTAAAGCCGATAAATACGTTCCATGGGCGTAAAAAGGATTTGTTAACAACTGGAAAGGAATGAATAAACAAAAGATTTTAAAAATATTAAATTGCCAACGCCTCTCAGTAGGCGGAACAGTCAATTATTAACATTGAGGGGAGTAATGTCATTTGTTATTTTAACAAGATAATATTGACGATTTCAAATCTATTTCTAATAATAGTGCTAAAAAAGATGAATCTAGATAGTGAAGATGAGTTATTATGTACACCTCCAGAAATAAAATAAGTAGCTAAAAATGCAATATAGAATTTATTACCAAAAAAATCAAAAAACAATTATAAAGGTGTATACAAAAATTTTCAAGATTGGTGTAGCAATAAGTACGTTAACTCGTTTACAGATGTACTTTTGGCATACTTTATTGAACTTGTGGAGAAAGTTCTTTTTCGATACTTGTATCTTAGTATTTATTATTATGATAGTCGTAGATAAAGTATAGGTAGTATTCAACTTGCGGTAATGGTCATAAATCGATGAATTACAGCACTCGCCTGGA
This sequence comes from Psylliodes chrysocephalus, assembly GCA_927349885.1. NCBI lineage: Eukaryota > Metazoa > Arthropoda > Insecta > Coleoptera > Chrysomelidae > Psylliodes > Psylliodes chrysocephalus. The sequence goes on from OV651813.1 coordinate 40,246,242, forward strand.
GTTATGACCTGCATTACCGCTCGTTAAATAATATGCTATTACATATGTATTTGAAATTTATGCACACTTTTGTTTCAGATTTGACATGAGTTGCATTAAGACGACTATGCTTTTTTGACCAGTTTAATAACTACGCTGAAAACACGCTCGGCATAGGTAGGGCGAATTAAATAAATTTTTTATTTCTTTGTTTGATTCATCCACACATTTTTCAAAAAAATTAACCCAAACGCGCCTACTTTAGTTATTTATTTGCTCGCAATAACTTCACGTACTTTTACTTTAATTATTATCATACAGTTATCCTCATGCATTTATAGACATGTTGAGAGAATAACTCTTTTAATTCAACCCACTTAATTTCACTATTCATAGTTCAAAGATCCTGGAGATTTTAGATACATTCCTGGAGCCTGGAGATTTTGAAAATGAAATGCATTTTTCTCTAAGAATCCCGGAATTCCGTAACCCTAGATACAGCCCAAAATAATTTGGCCGATTTCGATGGGATTATATTTTGGGCATAGTCGGACCAACTGGGGGATTACTATATAGACCGTCGATTTTGTACGTTGCGGTATATTTCTGTTACTTATTATTTGAGAAGAAAATTCTTTGTATAGAAGTTTTTTGTGATATTATGTTCTATGATTTTTGTTATATACATAATGTCCTTAAAATGGACTGTATTGAATATATTTGATGAAAACTACAAATTATTTTTTTGTTTTGACCAGGATCTAACTTTAATGGAAAGTCATGTGTTAAGACACATCAGATATAGATGCGAAAACAATAAAAAATTTAATTGTGAACTATTTTAAAATTTTGATTGCCACCGACTTCGATGAGGTTTAGGTGGGGAGATTGCTGCTGCTTTATGATGCGGCGGTTTTCAGCTTGTTTCTTCATTTCTTCCTTATCCAAAATTATTATCATTATTTATGTTATTTTTTAAATTTCTTTGCAAATCGCGATGGTGACGTGACCTATAGTGCGAACAGACAGCAAAATTGACGTGACGTTACCATGCCGTTACGAGACGTTGTCTTTCTCTATAGTCCGAATTGACCTTAACTGTTAATGGAGTCTGTTTTTAGATATTATGTAATTCTTGTTTTAATTGTTTTAAGTGTTTTGAACGTTATAAGTTTATTGGAAATTATATTAAATTATTTAATTGTTTGATAATATTGTTATAATATATACAGGATAAGGTATAATAAATGTATAATAATGATCTTTTAAAATATGGTTTGTTCATTTTTTAAGTTCGTTCCAATGAAAACTATTCACCATTAATTTTTTTTTGTTTGTGAAAAAAACACTCCAAAAGGGGCGTTTATTGATATTATTTCAATAGTTGATCAATGAGTAATTTTGTTATAACCTAACTTAACTAGGGTTGCAATCTTAAAAACTAAAGTTCTACTCCCTAGTATACCTTAGGGTCTGATAACTTAATTACACTAAACTAACGTGTAACACTAAACCGCACAATGCTTTGCTTTGTTATTAACACAATCACTTGGCTAACTCAAAAGGTCTCACTCTCTTGAGTCTTCTTGTCAGGTTGGTGTTGTCAAGAAGCTGGATCGCCTCAACGTTCACATGTTGGTGGAGCCGTTGTTCGTGACTCCTAGCGAATCTGGTGATAGTCTGGTCAACAGTGTCCATCTGAAGGTCTCGATGAAGGTCGCTGTTTCTAATGTACCAAGGAGCATCGACAATGTTCCTCAATACTTTGTTCTGGAATCTCTGGATTATTAGAATATTACTATAGCTGGCACAACCCCAGAGCTGAATGCCATAGGTCCAAATTGGTTTAAGAACTTGTTTATATAATAGAATTTTGTTATGTGTAGATAAGCTGGAATGCCTACCAAGTAACCAGTATATTTTCTTGAATTTTATATCTAACTCTTGTCTTTTCTTTTTAACATGGACCTTCCAGCGAAGTCTTGCATCTAATGTAATACCTAGATATTTTGCCGAGTTAGCATAAGGGATCTGAGCATTATTTATGTTAATTGGTATTCTTTGACTATTTTTGTTAGTAAAATTAATATTAACAGATTTGGTTTCGTTTAGTTTAATACGCCATCTTTTGGTCCATTTATGTATTTTATTAACTGATGTTTGTAGTTTATTTGCAGCCTCTTCATGATCTTTGCCTATCGCTAGGATGGCAGTATCATCTGCAAATGTAGCTATTGTATCTTATTCTAGTTGGGGTATGTCACAAGTGTATAACAGATACAAAGTGGGTCCCAGGACGCTTCCCTGTGGTACTCCTGCTTTAATTTCTTTCAAATCAGAGTATGCTTCATCTTGTTTTACTCTAAAGAATCTATCTGAAATGTATGAATCCAATAGCTGTGAGTATGGCTGTGGAAGTAGCACATTCAGTTTATGTCTTAAGTCATCATGCCATACTTTACCAAAAGCCTGCGCAACATCGAGGAAGATGGCTGAACAGACTTCTTTGTTTTCTAATGCTTTTTCAATAGCATTTGAGTTTCTATGAACCTGATCTATAGTTGAATGGTTTTCTCTAAAGCCGAACTGGTAATCTGGAATAAGTTTTCTTCCTTCAATGATGGTTTTCAGTCTTTTTATTAGTATTTTTTCAAATAGTTTCGATATTATAGGCAATAGAGATATTGGCCTATATGATGAAACTTCGTTCGGAGGTTTTCCTGGTTTGGGGATCATAATGACTTCAGCTACTTTCCACAATCTAGGGACATACCTTAGTTTGAATGAGGCATTAAACAGGTGTGTAAGTTTAATTATGGCTTTCTTCGGAAGTTGTTTTAAGACTTCTTTTGTAATTAAATCATAGCCAGGAGCTTCCTTAGGATTAATATTTGTTTTTATATCTTTTGCAATTTCCTTTGGAGAGGTTGGTCTGATAATTGAGTCATCTCTCACTAGAGGAGCCCAGTTCGGTAATTCTTCTCCTTCATTTGGTTTGAAGGTGTTTTCTAAGTGTTCTGCGTATCTATTAACTTTTTGTATATTATTTCTAGCCCAGCTACCATCTGTATTCCTGATTGGATAATTCTGCACAGAGGGTCTTTTTAATCGCTTTGTGGCTTTTCATAGAGAATAATCAGTGGATTTATCGTTTGTCAACTCACTAAGGTACTCACAAATAGATTCATTTTTGATTCGTTTTATCTCTCTTTTTAACTGCTGGGTGACGTTGTTAAGTTTGGTTTTATCTGATGGAGCTCTGGTCTGATGCCATGCCCTCCTTAGTTTTCTTTTTGCAGAGATTAGGTCCCTTATTTCTTTAGGATAGTTATTTCCTGTTGTTCGCTGCATAATAGGTGGCGTATTATCCCATGCTGCTTGTTGTATGTTGGACACAAGTAGTTCTACTTCATCTAGCTGTGCTTTTGTTCTTAACGGAACTGAAAGATTGATTTTATTTTCAAGGTCCAGTCTGAAGCTTTGCCAGTCTGTTCTTCTATTTATTAGTCTAGGAGCGCTTTCCTTTTGGATAATGGTGTCACTAAGAGTGAGAAGAATGGGCGAATGATCTGAATTCATGTCCCATGCCTCATCAACTTGGATGTAGTTTGCTGAAATATTTCGTACAACAAAAAAGTCTATTAGGTCGGGTATTTTGTTTTTATCTGTGGGCCAATAAGTTGGTTTGCCAGTTGAATGCGACTCACATTTTAACTGTGTCATTGCTTCTTTTAGGTTTTTACCCTTAGTTTTCGTTAGTCTGGAGCCCCAATGGGTGTGTTTTGCATTAAAGTCGCCTCCAATGATAAATCTAAGTTCTTGACTAATAAGGAAATCTAGGTATTGTTCTTTCTTAACGGTATGTCTTGGAGGACAATATACAGAAGTGACCATAATATCAGAAGTTTTAGATTGTATCATTACTGAAGTAGCCTGAAATTATTCAGACCTGTATCCCGCTTCTTGATGATGCTTAATTGCTTCTCTAATTATTACTGCGCTACCCCCTCTAGCTGCATTTCTGGGATGAATGGTATGATAAACCTTATATCCCTTAAATTTAATAAAGGACTCATTGATAAAGTGAGTCTCTGAAATTAAACATTAATAAGTTTTGAAGTAGTGACATTTTTGTTCTAAGACAATATATTTTTCATCTGTCACCACCCCTTTTGCCCTATCACTCCCCAACATAAAATATTTAATGAAGAATGTACCACGTCATTAATTATAGTAGTTTATGTTATAAAGGACGAAAAGTTTTTCGGGCGACTTCGAGAAGTTTGCCAGGCGAGACGTAGTCGAGTCTGGCAACTCGTAGCAGTCCGAAATTTCATTTTTCGTCCGCGTTTCATACATTATTTTTTAATCGAATGTGCTTATAGATATTCAAAAAACATAGAAAATTAAATCCGAAATGATATTCCAATTTTTCTTGTAACTAAGATGGCTGTGATCGATAAGAATAACTAGGTATATTCTTGATAACAATTGAAAAATTTCTGTCATGTTAGTGTGTTTGTTGTGTGTCAAAAAATTAGAGTTAATTTAGTTTTTCTCTTATACAATTAAAAATGCTTCTATTAAAATTTGATATACATGTGGATTATGGACTACTATTGTACAATAGAAAAAAAAATATTGCCAGGCAGTATTAAAAGGTAAACTAAAAATAAAGAGAATGTTTAAAGAGCGTAGCCGCTTTGCTTTTGCGGCCTGGGCCATAGAAGCAGTTTTTAGCAGTTCATATTTATAGCATATTTAAAAGTTCTCCTTTTCGAATATGTTTTCGGTTGGAAAAACGACGTTTTTTGACACATTCGAATAAAATAGTTATTTATGAAACCAGTTGCGAAATGCCTTACTTTTATGCAACAAGTGAATTTTTGCGGGACGAGCAAAGCGAGGTCTCGCAACATGAACGAGTAACATAAAATGGCATTTCGAAAAATGTTATACATACAATATTTTTTCTAATTTTGACTAAAATTTGAATAAAATTGTGTTTTGGTTAAATATTACTGACGGTTAGGCGTTTGGTAATCATGTGTTTAAATTGTTCGCTAAAAAGTTGTATATTGAGAGTTTGGAGGTTTAAATAATTTAACAAGTTGCAATCATGGATGGAAAGATAAATTGACTTCTGAGCATTATTGAAATGGTTGGCTACAAGCATGGACGGAGGGATGAAAAATTGCATGTTTTTCAAAGATAAATAGGTGGATTTGGAGTATTTATGTGGCAGCAATTTGGTTTGGAAGTGAACATCGATATTTAAGTTTCTTCAAGTGAGCCTCAACGTTTTGGCAAATTAATTGTATGGCATCTAATTGATTTATACAGTAGATCGGACGGTTTTTTGTTAAGTAGTGATATTTTCATTTGTTGTTCATGAGTAAATGGATATAATTAAATCCATGTTTATCAGTTTTCACACATTTAGAGCCCCCACGATTACCCGAACGAAAACGTAAGGTTTAACTGATATTAAATTTATTTAAAGAAAAATTTTGACATGTAATACAATAATAAAATTAGAGAGTATATTTGGCCATGCAGCATTTTTTCATGTTTTTTTTGCGAAGTTTTTTTCTTTCTTCGTGCTTGTAAACAATGATCCACAAAAACGATTCTTAAGTAGGTCATGATCGAGAAAGACGGAGATACGAGTCATGTCCATGATTAGTACACGAGTACGCGCAGCTCTGAATTAAATCCAAACTGGCTCTTAAAAAGAAGAAGATTTGCACGCTCGACATAAGTGAATTTTTCCAAGGCCTACTTTAAAAACATTTTTTAAAGATCACTCCTTATATGTCCGAAAAAAAATCCTAAACAATATCCAAATTGCCATGGTGACGCTAAAGAAAGCTCGCATTCATAACATTATTTGATGATTTATCTACTTGGAATATTTTAGGTTACAATTTTGGAAGAAAATATATAATTCCCAATTACCCTTACGAAATTATGAAAAATTCATCCCCACATCCCGAAAGTGGAAACAAACCAAAGAAAACTTGAAAAAGCTAAGACTAAGAAAAAAAAAAGAATGCATCGACCAGGGATCGAACCTGAAACTTTCAGACTAGAGCCGTTCGCGCCTCTGCCAGCGCATGGCTTCGACAGTCGAACTAGTAGATTTGAAGTTGACGCAAACACATTCTAATCCGATCTCATTTTCAAATATACGAGTTCGACTGCCGAAGCCATGTGCCTCTATAGCCCAACTGGTAGAGACGCTCAGCTTCTTGTTTTTACTTTGTTTTTCATAATTTCGTAAGGGGAACTGGCTATTATATATTTTCATTTCCAAAATTGCATTTCAGTTTTTCGGATCTCAACCGATTTTCTTACTTCACTTTTTTTTTGGTATTTTAGGAAATTTTTTCGAAAAAAACCTTTTAGTATTGTTTCTATTAATTTTTCTTTTTTGGTGTTTTATTGAAATTATATTAAAATAAAGTATTTCTTTGCATTATAAAATATCACAGTTAGGTGACATTATGAATTTTCTCAAAATACTAGTAAAACAGCTTTTATTGTTGTCATCCTTCAGTTTAAAAAGTTGTTAATTTAAAACTCCCGTCTTCTGGTTTTAGTAAACACACATTTAATTTATACAAACTCGCATTTACAAATCAGAATATACCGGAACTTATTAAGATCAAAACGGAAGTTCATGAAATGGGGTTCAGACGAAATATTCAGTGCTTGAGCACCGTTTTTACACTTTGCTAACCTCGAAATTGTTATTCAACTATCCAGCGAATAGCTTAATTGCGAAACTGAATCGACAAAAAAAGTTTCTTTCATTTACCGTAGGAACAATAGAATTAGAGTTTATGGCAGATGGGTTTTGTAATGTCGGATATTTTAAATTTCAGTTGATGGTTAAAGAGTTCAAAAAAATTAAAGCGGTACGCGCGCTCAGTTTAACTTGAATTTGAAAAATTCATCGCTTGGAAAATCCCGATGAAGGAAAGAAAACAAAAAGTAGACATAATTTATATTTAAACTAACATTAAAAAATTAAAAAGTGAATTGGAAGCATTTGAAACAAATTGAACAGATACAGATATATAAAAAATAATTTGATTACAATTTTAATTCAGAAGTAGTAATATAAAGATGTTTTTTACCACATACATTTTTTCTGAAAGGTAGTATTATTAAATATTAAGTATGGTTTTACTTAGGTACCTATAAATAATTTAACAAATATTATTTTTCGAAACTCCTTCAATGCCATTTCAAATGCAATGCTTTTAACACCTTTGCAGGATGATTCGGATTTTTTTTCTATAGAGGAATTTCCTATAAAAATAAAGTATCAGTTATATTGGTAAAACTGAGCGAATGTAATTGTGTCAATAAATTTATAATAATAATTTGAGTTACAACCTACTACCACCTCAAAAATACCATTAATTGGTACCTGAGCTAATATTATGTTCTTATCTACTCGAACAACAATGTTGATGAATTTTCATATTTGTATGGAAGTCGAAACATGTGAAAGTCCATTGGATCTAAGAAGGAAATTTCTGAGCGATAAATTTGTATTGTTATCCCGATCAAAACATTACACAGTAATCATTAAATTAAGCAGATTAACTACTCTATGTTAACTTCATCCTTTTGGAAAAAGAAAAACTGCCATTATTAGTTGACAGTTTTATTTCTACTTCAGATGTCAGTAATGATCTACCAGTTTCAAATGGCGTACCGCTGTGGTCTAATCCATTTCTGTCTCTTATTATGCCAGTTAATAGTTATGTTAATAGTAAATTCGACGTTGACAATCCTATACTAATGTATACAAATTTTAATGAAGAATTAAATACAAAATGGAAACATTATGAAACACTTTACACTGATGGTTCTAAATTAAATAATCAAGTAGGTTACGCTTTATATTATCCCAATAAAGAGATCCAAATTTTAAAACGTTTGCCAAATTGTATGATAGTGCAGAAATATTAGCAATTAAAGAAGCCTTTTCGTTATGTTTAAATCAAGAGGAATTAAATTTTGTCATATTCACATATTGCAAAAGTTTCGAAATTTTAATTTTAATTCAAAAGTTAATTACATAATTTTGGACATTTTAAAACTAAATTTTGAGGCAAGAAATCAGGATAAACGAATATACATATCTTGGGTCAAAGCCCATATAGGAATACCTAATAATGAAAAAAGTAGACTTTTTGGCTAAAACTGCAACAAAACTTAATTACATAAGTAATTTTAAAATACATACCTCTATCCGATCTAAATACTTGTTTCAGATATAAAAGGGATCAAAATTGACAAGCAAAATATGTAGAGAAGGAAACAGGTAATTTTTATAAATCTATTCAACCTAATATAAGGGTAAAACCGTGGTTTGATAAGCTGTCAAATAGACTACTAATCCAAACGATTAGCAGAATTAGAACTAATCATGCTTTATACCCTCAATATATGAAGCGAATAGGTATAATAGATAATGATTTGTGTATTTGTGATGAGATTGCTGATTTACAACATATATTTTTGGATTGTATTCTAAATGATTTAGAAATTAATTTATTATACCAAAACTTAATTATAAACAAAATTCAGTTACCTATAAATTTAAAAAATCTACTGACATTTGACAGTATATATAACATACTCTATAATTTCAAACTAAAATTGTAATTAGGAAATAGAAATAAAACATGTAAGTAGCGATGCTACCATTAAAAAAATTTGTACACCTGACTCGAAAAAATTGTTAAAAAAAGAAAAAAAAATAAAGACAAAAAAAAAATAAAGAAAAAAAAAAATAAACAAAACATTTAAACCATATTAAGTTCAGGTTATTTTAGTTATTAAGGTAAAGCAACTTTAATGTAATTTGTAAAATAATAAAGTTTGTTATATATTTTTATTTGTTCACCTGACAATTGACTGGCCTATTGGTTTATATCCAGTGCCACTAACTTAGTTAAAAAAGAAAATTTCAATTTCCTTTGTCAACCTAGTAATTCTAATTATTTCTTGTTTATAATTTTTGTAACAATATAAATAATTATAATTTTTGTTTCAGGTAAACACGATTTTTTTCATTGCATAGTAAGAATAGTAAGTAGAGAAAATGTTTTTACCTAAATATACTGATTAAGTAGTTTATTAAATTATTTGTTAGTTCACCATGTCTCTATTATATGAATTTTATCACGTCTGATTTTTTTAAAGATTGAAATACATAGATACATGCACCTAACAGTATTTGCATTATTGTGTTACATTTTTGGCTTGCAACATAATAATCCAAGGAGATTAGTCTACTTGTAATCAGCAGAAACATCAGTTATTACCACCTCAAACTTTTAGTTCAGGGAGTGTTCAGTTATGTCATCCATCTCTTTGTTAGGTGGTGGCATGGTTGTATCGGAGGGGAGATATAAAAATGTCAGGATTAATCTTTTATTTTCTCTTTTGATGGCATATTCCATCCAAACCGCAGTTAAATCTGAGGTGGAAAGGTAAACCACTGAGTCTTTGTATTTCCTAGGAATTTAAAGGGTTTTTGGTTGCTATGAAAGCTAAAAATTAAACCATTTCGATTTTGTTGACCTAAAATTTTGATTTTATTCTTATGGTTCTTGGATGAGTGCCTTATCTTGCAGCTCATTAAAGCGGTGCCATAATGTTGTCGTTTTGCTGCAAGTCGTTAACTCTTTAAAATTCCAAATCTACCAGTTAAGTTTAGGCAGCGATTATGGATTCATTCTTATTCGACTATCCTTTCCTCCTCTTCCTCCTCCTCCTCCTCCTCCTCCTCCTCCTCCTCCTCCTCCTCCTCCTCCTCCTCCTCCTCCTCCTCCTCCTTCTAGAGGTCCTTGGTCGTCATTTTATCTAGCTTGACGGCCTCCACCGCTTGCTCTTTTTGGGAGAGGGAAGAGGGTACTCTGCGGATGATTTTTCTCTGCTTCCGCCTCTTTTTCGGCTCTTGGCCTTATGGTGAATGCATATTTATTTCAACCTCACCGTTTTACCCTCTAGGGTTCCCATGCCTTCATCGCCGAAGATGCAGAGGGCTCTTGGGATCGTTTATGGTGGAAATTGCACCATTTCGCCACATGCAAGTTGGAGTTAAGATACTTCAACACAATCTTTTTCTCGTCAAGGTCAGCTTACGCTTCTCCTGGGATTCAGATAGAGGCTTTCTGGAGTCCATCCACAGTTAAAATAGCGAGTGTTGGTCCTTCAAGATTCGTACCTTGGTTTGTAGTGGATGTAAGTCATCGTTGCAAGTTACTCTGATAATTTCAGCGGAGTGCATCCAAGATCTGAAGGTTGGTGGCTTGTTTCTATTACAGGAGGCGGACAAAATTGTATAGCTCTCCCATCTGTGTCTTTTTGACAAGGATTTTTTTTGTAGTTATCGTACCGTAAATGTTATCCTTGTCTATTAGAGCTACTTTTATTTGTCTCATTGTTTCATCCTTCTAGCTTATCCCAGACAACTTTGGAGACTGTGTTTTTCTTTTCCGGTGTGTTTCCTCAGATGAGGTGCCTGATCACAGATTTTTTTTCCTTGATTGCGTCGTGAGCCTTCCTCTTTTGGTGGCAAAACTAGCTTCACTACCTAAGCACTTGGTTGGACCCCGCTTGTGCTAGGTTTGGAGGGACGGTGTTCTGTGCCGGCGACATTTTCTGTAGCATTACCTGGCTGCAGTTTTGTCCCCTTCCTCTGCTTAGCTTCAGCACCGGATGCTGATTTATGCGAGGTGGACTTTGTTGTCCAGCCTCATTGGTAGGAGGTGGACGTAGCTATCCGGTCTCGTTTGCTGGAGTTGAACATTACAGTCCAGCCTCCTTGGATTTGTTTTTAGTATTAGAATCCATCTTGTTCCCACAAGTATTTAGAGATAAGAAAAGAAGAGTCGACCGATCCAGAGTCCAGTATGCACCGTTAAGACTAGGTACCTATAAGAAGATTTCGCAAAGTACGTTTGCAGTTGCATTTAACTCTTTAAAAATTTATCCATCGGCACATTACCTTAGATCTTAGACTGAGAGTGTTGGTCCTGGCGGTAGCCTTCGTAAACGCGTTTGAGAGTTTTTAGGCTTTCTCACATTACTTATGTCTACCGCTGGATGTTTTACTATCAGTCAGCTTGAAACACGCCCAATAGGCACCACTCAACTGCTGGGTGGGGGGTATAATCAGGTGAAATATTTTTTTTGTCTAATTATTCTCAGTTTGTTTTTAAATAAGATGTTGTACATGCAGGTAGATACTATTGATAACAAGACATTTAAAATCCGTGTACAATTTTACTCTTTAATATTAGAACACCATGGCTTGATGATAACATATAGATATTTAGGTAAGGTTACTCGAGTTCTAGTGATACATTCTTTGATGAAATCTGATGAGTTGTTTCTGATCATCTAAGTCACAATTTATCTGTAAGTAAGCCCCTAAACTGTATAATTTCCAATTTTTCTATTGCAAACCTCTTCACAAGCTCAATTTTATCTCATACTTTATCTCTTATCTCTATATTTTTTCATTGTTCGTGATTATCATTATAAACATCGATTTTCCTATTTAAAAATGTTCAGTTAAGTGTTTAATTTGCAATGGAACTTCGTTAGTAAACTTTATGCTTCATCGTTGTTTGTTCATGAACTCGTGCGTAACGATAATGAGGGAAATAATATCAAAGAGTAAAATGTGCTTCCTGTTACTAGGTGGTAGGAAAGGCGTCCCTTCTTGTTATCCTCGAAACCTTCATGGAGATGATACTTCCGGAAATTTCATTAGGGCAACAGCCGCAATGCTTCCGTTGGCAACTTTTGTTGTGGCACGAACTGTCTGCCGTATTAGACTGAAGACTGAATATACCGTATCAGATTTGGTAATTTGAAACTCCTTTCAAATTTATGTCTGATACTATTTTAGCTGTAGTGGCATTTAATCCTTCTTTAAAATCGATATTGGATAACAATATCAGCCTATTTAATCATAATTTTTATACAGTGTGATTCACCTGTAAATTCCGAAGGGTAATTTTATTAGAGAAATTGTGAATTCCGATGGACTTCCAAAGGATTTCCACGTTACCTAAAAAATTACGGGGTTACCAAAAAAAAAATCAAAAAATGCCTGAAGAAGAAAAATGATAATTTGGAATTTTGAACCAAAACTAAAAAAAATACGATTCAAAATGAAAGAACTATTATAAAATAAAGTTAATTTATTACAATGTGATTAAATTTGAAATTTTAATTGCACATATCTAACGTGTGAGTATAATACTTCAGGTAAAAAAAATGTAACTTATATTAGGTATCTTTTATAGAAAACTATATCAGCTATGAAAAAACCTTAGGACAAAAATCATTCATTTTAAAAATCATATATTATAGAGTGATAAAATATTTTTTTTTTAATAGAAGGCTATATATGTTGTTACAAATTTGTATAGAGAATTCCGAAAGAATTCCGGGAAATCCGTATAAATTTACCCCTCGGTAAATTCTCTAGATTTTAACCGATTCCAACTATTTTTTCAGTACAAAGTTATTTAAACAAAAAAGTGTGATTCTGCTAACGTTTTATTGACAATAAAAATCAATTAAAAACTGGAAATTTTAATTTACACCACACAAATTGGTAAAAATCCTGCACCGTCACAATTGATTGAAATTTCATGTTTTTTATTCATTTGTATTGTTTAGTTATATTCAAATAGTTCTTAATGATGTGTAGCTCCCTTTCCACTCAATTTCCTTTTTTAATTTTTCACTAAGAGTTTTGACTATTTCGTGAAATCTATGAACTATATATCTGATTGTTCCAATATTGTAGGATGGAATATCTGTTACACTTGATGTTCTTTTGCGCTTTTTTGGACTTTTAAACAATTGTTTAGGTATGGTCGACGTAGACTTTTCACCTTTTGATATCTCACCTTCTATAAATATTCGATCAATTGTTTGTACCGAGTACCCTGTAGCTTCAGCAACTTGTTCTTTAATTTCAGTGAGAGTTTTGGGATCATAGTCCACAACACATTGTCTATAAGTTTCACTATCATCGTTGTTTTTTTTTTCGAGAAACATTTTTATTTCATAAAATATTCGAATAGATAAAATATTAAGTATTTCCTAAATGTTTCGGCATTTTAACACAAACACAAATTCAAGAAAATATCATCTACTGATCTCCCCCGACAACACGGCTATTGTTTGCATCTCTCTTTAACAGTTACAGTAGGCGTTGACAAAGAACACTGCTTTGTCCTTTAAATGAGTCGGTGGTGGAGTTAGAGAGGATGTGGACCTCTTGTTAATTTTAATAAGTATCTGCAAGTTTAATGTTTTCTTTTTTGAAACATGGAAAGTGCAACGTTTTTTCATCTATATTTTCCTCTATTGATGCTGTAAGTTCAATTGCTTAAAACATTCTCTTTTGACACGCAATGAGCAGTTGCGGTACAACATCAACTCTCTTCAACCAAGGAAAAAGTTTATTAAAACTTTTGTTAAGAATCGAAATCTTGTTGACGTTGTTAAAGTATTCACGAACTCAACGCTCCTCAGGAGATGGTATAAACCTAAAATCCAGCTATTGTGTAATCATCAAACTGTGTTTTATGTGAATTTTATTATATTTAATATCATTTGAAAAATATGGTCATTATTTTTGCGTAAATTTGACACTATCGACATACAGTTGTGAAATTCCCGTTTGAGAGTTTCTTTTTCTTTTAACACCCATTTTCTCATCACTTTAACGCCTGAACTGTTGATCGTAGAAAATAACCTAAAATAACGAAATGTAGAAATTTCATATAGGGCCAACTTCATATAAAATGCATGAGTTTTTTAAAATACCGAAAAAGTACGAGTTTTTTAAAATACCGAAAAAGTACGAGGTTTCCACTTTTTTTTTGTAAAAAAAACTTATTTCCCTCAAATATATTTGTTGGTAAACCTCAGATTCATGTTAAGCGACCCAAAAAACTTAGAGGTACCCAACGACGAACAACTAACTATTAGACTAATCGTTTCATTCTTAAGTAAGATTGTTGTCTTGCATGTAACGGGTGTCCCAAAAGTTTTGGGAAAAAAATTAAAGACATAAAAAAAATATTTTAAAAATTTATTTATCTCTCATAATACTACGTACAAAGTGGTTCCTTAACAATAAATAAAAATTACTACAGCACCGCTAGGGGTCAATTTTCTTCGATATGGCGCAGTTTTGTCCTTTCGCGTCTCATTAGGGTTTGGCACTCTTCAACATCAAACTACCTAATTTTTTGGAATAGCCTACGCCGCAGCTGCTGCTCGTTTTGAGCTTCCCAGCCATTTTCATAAACTTTGCTTGACAATCTTGCCTAAAATGTGCAATTTTCCTCTTGTCGCTACCACGATTTTTGTTTTTTAAATTTTTCTTGCTGAAACATAAATTGTTTTTATTTAGGTAAAATAAAAAAAAATCGTAAAAAATAGATAAATTCTACGATATGTAATTAAATATGAAGATAAAAATCAATTTGTGATTTCAAGTGAACCTCTTATAGTGTAGGTTAGTCAACTTACGTTTCTGCTAGATTAACGCCTGTTACAGCCGATACGCCGGGTACATCTTCTACGACTATATATTTTTGTTTGTTGTTGCTACACAAAGTAATTTCCGGTAATTATGTATGTTTATTCGCTCATAAAATGTTACCAAACACTCTTCAAGAGTGTTATGAATTTATTGTTCAGCGTTTAATTATCGTTTCCTAATTTTTATGTGCGGCCTTTCATGTTATTATCGCGCGTTTTGTTTAATTTAAACTCCATATTATGTAAAAGAGAAAGTCTTCTTGTTTGATAAGTGTTAAGTTTTTTATTGTGCGTGCGGTCGTCAAACATGATGATACGGTTAGATTACTAGTAAATATGCCAAAAATTTTATAGAAATATTACGTCTTTTTATTTGAAAAACTGTCTTAAAATAATATTAAAAACTTGCTATTTGACATGTATATTTTAATAAACAATGTAAATTGTTCATCATCTATTCATTCTATAGTTCTGGACACATTGAGAATTTAGTATGGCCAAGCATAGGCAATGTATTTTTAACGGGAGACCTGCACACTTTGCTGCCGTCTTTCCGATAGCTGTGACAGGGTCAGCCAAGTAGTAATGTTATTAGAGCATGTATTCTTGGTTGCATATATAAGGATGGTTTGTCCTTCTTGATGGCTAATTGGACGGCTTTATGCAAAAAGGAAACAACCCACAAATTTGTGATTTTTAGACTTTCGCATATTTCATTAAAACCCGTAACCTTTACTGTAAAAAAAGATCCAGCCCACATTCTGGTACCTAGGCGTTATTTGTTAACCATTGAACCAACCGACTAAATTAGTTAAGCAAGTAACCTACCTGCAGAAGCAATCCAGCGGCTTGGTTGCTTTCTGCATAATAGAGAGGAGAGTTGGTGACAGTTCGTTACTTGGTTCTCTGTAAGAGTATGAAGTATCTGCGGGACATTTTCGACGGCTGAACTTCTGCCTAATGTGGCGCTAGCCTAAGAATGCATATTGTACATGCATATTTTTTATAATTGTCAAAACTTTAACATTTAAAACCTCTTTTGTACCACAGTATCATATTTGATACGTACCTATTAATAAATAGTTATTTGCTGAAAATAATGTCTAATAATTGTACTAATATTACCGAATTATCTGAATGCAACCCGTCACACAGATCTAATAAACATATCGCAAAAACCACATTTTATTTGACAGAGCCAGAGAGTAATGTCACGTGTGACTTTCAGAGTTATAAATTGTAAAATTACACGGAAAACGGTAAGTTTTGTTATAATATATCAGTAGACCTTTTTGTCGATGTATTTACTTTGTATAACGACAAAACATTAATTTGTTTTTCGTATTTCCTATTTTTCAGTTCGTATCATATTTGAGGGAACGGTTCATAAAGGGAGTTTTGCTTATTTCCCGCCTGTTTCAAATGTGATAGATACTCTGGATTATAACGGTTCTATACTTTTAATGAGTTATACAGATGAATAATCATACATTATACAACTAGACGACTGAAAATTTTCGATTATACGAGACGTATTGCCTGAAACACCACGAGACCGTAGGTCGAGTGGTGTTTTGTTAGGCAATACGTCGAGTTTCGGAAATTTTCAGTTGTCGAGTTGTATACAGATAGACTATAGCACGAAATTATTAAAAAAAAAAATAAAAATAATGAAAAAAAAAAAAGAAAAATAAAGAAAAAAAAAAAGTTTCCTAGGGGAATCGAACCCTGGACCTTGCGATTGCAGAGCGAGAACTCTATCGCTAGACCACCTGGATAATTTAAATAACATTTCTATTTATATATATATATAGTAGGTAGACAGCAATCTACTAAATTTCAAGTTATTTCAAGTTCTATTTACCTACAAAAAAGTTCATGAAATGAAAATAAAAAGTACATAGGTAATTTGTTTTATTTAAATTTATTTATTACTTATATTGAACGTACAATTATTAAAAACATTATTTGACATTGGAGCCACGGCACTTGTAGAGCAAAGAGTGGAGGATGTTGTAGTTGTCTCATTTCTTAAATTTGATATAATGTTCTTATGATGGTCCTCATTTAACTGCAGGTATGGTTGTATTGAATGCTCTGAAGTATGACCCGTAATTTTAATAATTTCTTGGACACTAGTGCCTGCTTTTGATAATCCACTTATTGCGGTCAATCTGTTAGAATGATTGGTTATTTTTACCTTTTTTGTATCGATTCCTATAGCTTCTGCAGACAGTTTTGTCCATTTATTAATTTCGTTTACTCCAAGTGGACAATTTTTATACCAGCAACTAGTCGGATATTTGTCCCAGTCTTTATTTACAGTAAGAAATAGACGTCTGGTTTTTATATTTTTGGTCCGTTTGCTCATCATTTTATTGTACAATCTAACAGGACAATGAGTGGGGTTTTGTGTATTTGGAGTTAACCATTTACTATCAGTAGTTCGTTGATTTCCTCCTTGGGCAGTTTTGGAAAAAACAGTATTATATTCAATACGTCCTGTTTTCTTGCCGTAGTTGTCTGTTTCTTCCACAAAATAGTCTAAAAGAGCTGACACAGCCTCACCACCACGCCAGGCTAGTTCTATGGCTGCAATATGATAAAATTTACGCTGGAGTCCGGAGGGTGTATTTTCATCTAATGCATTTAGAATTTTCTCAATATCTTCAATATTTAATGCAATAGAGCTACTCTTTCTTTTTGACGGAATAGCTTGAAGTTGTTTGCGTTTGGCGTTTTTCGCGAGTACCGCAGTGCGAAAAACAATATCTTTAAATGGATCGATGGTGCGATTAAACTCTTTGAAGTATTTCTGCTGCACTCTTTTGGCAGTAAGATTCCAAATAGTTTTCACTACACCTTCCTTGTAGTCGGTGCCGTCGGCTTTTCTCATGTTGATTGCCCAATCTTTAAGAATGTTGCAAAGTTCTTCATTAGAAGTATTTTCAGTTAACTGATAACTGCGGTCATCACAAAACTTTTCAAATTGTCGCGAAACGAATGATTCGGTTTTTACCGTGTTGGTTGGTTTACTATTTTCAATAATTTTATCAATTAATTCCGTAGAAATATTGCTAAACCGAGCCATGATCAAAATTGACAACTGTCAAATTTTGAAATGGAGATCACAGTTACCTATCCCTCGAGTTTTGACATAAGTGAATATTCGAACTCTTGTATATTCGATTATACAAGGGTTCGAATATTCGATCTGCGTCATAATAAGTAAATAACCGTTGTAATACATGATAACTATGGAAAATCGAGCGTTTTCATTGGTTCATATTTCAATGAGTGGTATAGTCGCAGTAAAACAACTACTAACCATGTACCGCCAAGTGACAACGTTGTCAGTTGCCTGGACAGTAATGGCGATTTAGATTTTTATCTGTTTTACCCAGCAATCAGAATGTAGAGAGTGAGGATGAGGTTGATGACAGTTTAGAAGGAAAGACAAGAAAAACAGAAAAAAAAAGTTCATCACTAGAGGAAAATAAAAAATGAAGATAATACTAGAGGAATACCTGTTTGGTTAGAAAAATTACCTGGTAACACACCATTACTTATTTTGAAGAAAATAGATAAAGATAAACATACACATGAATGACAATTCAAAAATTGGCCAAAATAACATAGACCGCGTTTTCAAAGTAATGCCT
The DNA here is from genome assembly GCA_927349885.1 of Psylliodes chrysocephalus. NCBI lineage: Eukaryota > Metazoa > Arthropoda > Insecta > Coleoptera > Chrysomelidae > Psylliodes > Psylliodes chrysocephalus. The sequence continues at coordinate 40,264,487 of OV651813.1, forward strand.
TTGAAGGAATCTCTATTACAAAATTTCAAAGCTATACCCGTGTTTTTTATGTGTCGATGAAAAAATTGCGCCCTTCAAGGGAAAATCTTATCTGCGTCAATAAAACTTGAGAAAGCCTCATAAACGGGGTTAAAAAATTTATGTTTTATGTGGTTTTATTCACAATTTTGAGATTTCTTTGAGATTTATACAGGGAAATCAGAACACAACTCCAGTTTTCCTGACATCGGTACCAGTTCCAATGTAGTCTTGAAAATGGTCCAATATGTCCCACACAATAAAAATTTTCTGGTATTTTTTGATAATTGGTTCTCTTCGCCAGAATTATTCGTTCAGCTGCATAAAGTAGGAATTTTTGGTTTAGGTACAATTCAAATAAAGAAACTTGCGTCAGATCATAAAAATAAAAAAAATGTAAGAGGTTCGTTCGATTGAAGAAATGCAAACCACAATAAATGGTGTTGATCTCAGAGCTATATTGGATAACAAATCTGTTCATTTAGGGTCGGTCTTTTCACCTTCAGATAAAGTTCCAGTTAACTAACCAAAGGGTATATTATCCGAGAGTTACTTTCTGACAGATAATGAGGTTTCCGTCTTTTCAAGAGAAATAATCTGTAGGGTAGTTATCTGGTACTTTTTAACGTTCTATGGTCATGTACCTACCTTCATATCAATGTATTTATACATGCAATATGTCATTCTCACTGTCACTTGTTGTCATTATTTCGTTTTGTCACTTAGTTGAAAGGTTTTTGCATTTTTCTGATAATATTTGTTATTTAAAACTCCATAAAGCAAGTGACAAAACAGAAAACATCGACCAACTTTCAATAAGCAAGAGGATGCTTGAAACACAAAGCAGTACTGCCAAATAAAAAATTGATTCTTAAGTCTATTGTATTATAATTAACATAGATTGTTCATTTGAATAAATTGAATATTTCGAAGGTGTAGTTTTTTTATTCTGTATATATGTAATATTGGTGCGAAGGGCATTAGTTTACACTATTTGCCATAAACTATTTTATAAATGTAAAGGCTGTTTTTTTATTATACAGCTTAGTATTTTTTCGAAAAATAATGTGTTGACTCGTATCGCATATTATTTATTATGTCATATACCTACTTATCTATCAGTTAACTACTTTATCAGGAAGTTCAGAGATAAGATAAGTTATCTTTCAGATTAGACCAATTTATCTGCCGGTTAGTTTTATCCAAAAGTGAAAAGATGATTTTTTAAGTTATCTGGGAGATAACGATTACCTGACACTTTATCTGAGGGTGAAAAAACTGACCCTTAGTGTCTACATTATCTTCGGCTTATCCCTCAAAAGAAGTCAAAAGATTTGATAAGTCAAAAAAGACTCATATTTCTATCACCTGCCCTAATATTGTATCTACATACAACACATTTATGGGTAGGTGTAGATTTAGTAGATGGTTTACTGGCCTACTATAGAATCCACATTAGATTCAAAAAATATTTGCGATTTTCTTTTTCATTTCCTGGACATGGCTGTTGTCAATGATTGGATACTTTATAAACGGGATTGTAAAGCACATAATTATACTAAACATGAAATAATGGATCTTTTTACTTTCAAGTCATCAGCGGCCGAAATTTTATGCAAAGAAATAATAATCCCCTAAAACGCGGCAGACCTTGTAGTAGCTACATTGAAAAAATGTATCTAGCAAAGAAAAAGAAAAGGCCAACGAAGACAATTTCTGAATCGGTAATCAGAAAAGACAGTATTGGCCACTTTGCAAATGTAAAAGATGACCGTAAGAGGTTTAGGAAACCAGATCTGTTTAATGCATAAAATATAAAATATTTTTATTCTCATGGACATTCATCGTTAAAAAGGTAATTATTATGTTTAAAATTAATTTTAAATCTTTCCCCCATAAACCATTGTATCAATGAGACCTCTACTTTTTAATATATATAACAATGACATCCAAAATTGTTTTAAGAATTCTCAGTTCCTTTGCTTTGCTGATGATTTAAAATTATTCATGCGTGTAAATTCCTTACGTGATTGTATTTGCCTTCAAAAAGACTTGGATAACTTGGTCCAATGGTGTAGTACTAATGGAATGGAATTAAATACAAGTAAATGTCATGCAATCAATTTCAACAGAAAACATAGTCCTATTGAATATATCTATAAAATCAATGACATAACACTGGATACTATTACAGAGGTAAAAGATTTGGGTGTGATATTAGACTCCACCCTTTCTTTTCAAACTCATATAACAGCCTCAGTTAATAAAGCATTAAGAATGTTGGGTTTCCTTAGAAGAACCACTTCTGATTTTCATAATGTGATGTGTTTAAAGATTTTTTATTGTGCCTTAGTTAGACCTTATATTGAATATGCTTCTTCTGTATGGAATCCTTTTTATGTATATCTAATCCATAATATAGAACAGGTTCAAAGAAAATTTTTACGCATTGTTGCATTTAAATCGGGTATTGTCCCGGTCAACTTCAGATACAATTATGACGAATTACACACACTTTGTCATCTTGAGACCCTTCTAAGCAGAAGAAACCAAAGGGATCTTAAAATATTGTTTAACATTATTAACTCATCTGCCGATTGTCCATACTTGTTATCCCAAATTGGATTTTCTGTACCCTCTAGAGTAACTAGGAATATTAATACATTCTCTCAACCTTTTCATAGAACAAATTATGGTTCTCACTCTTTTATTCCTAGAGCAACAAGATCTGCTAACAGACTAAATGTAGAATGGATTACTTCTCCATCAGATTTTTCTATCCATTTATGTATATGTGAGGAGTAATTTTTAATTGTTTTTAATATTTATGTATTTAAATTAATTTATTATTATTATTTAGGATTTTATTACTATTTAATGTATGTAATATGTATTATCTGTAATTGTATTGTTTTAATGGGCTCTGACCCGTAAATAAATAAATAAAATAAATAAAATATATTTTCTTTATAATTGTGAATAAAACATTTTTTTAACAAATTTTCTACTTTAAGCCCAACTTACATAAAAATAACATTTTTTTTTCTAACCTTTATGATGCTGTGGTATAAGAGTCAATACCTTTTTTTTTGGATTGGTTTATTTGTGATTTCTTACCTGCAATATGGAGTTTAAGAAATTCAAACGCGGACAAATGCTCCAGCGAGTGCAAAAATTGTGATTTTTAATATGATTTGTTATTTAGTCAATGACGATAAATTGAGCGTGCTTCCAAAATAATTTATACCATCAAGAAAGAGGAGGAAAAAAACAATGGCGAATTGAAATCTCATGCAAGAAGGAAAACGCGGAATTCTGCACAATATATTTTTTAAAACATTCCGCCTACTTTAAATGCAATTTATAATATTATTCGAGGGAACGAGGATGGCGATTATCATGACGAAATGAACGACGATTGTTTTAAGTAATGGTTTGAGGAGTCGCTAAAAGCTAATTCACCCAAAAATGAATGAAAGAACGTTGTTGTTATGGATAACGCTTCATATTATTTCCGTAAATTTTGTTTTCCAGCTACCTTATCGAACAAACCCGAAATAAAAAATTGGCTCTTTGAAATAACATTTTTTTTGACTCCTACTTAAAATCTGAACTGCTTGAAGTTGCCAACGTATACAGAGAGCAATACGACAAATATAAGATAATTATTACCACCGTATCATAACGAGCTTTAACCTGATCGAGATGGTATGGAATCAGGTATAGCGCTATATTGCTATGAACAACTTTGATTTCAAGACACAGGGTGTTCGTTTATTAATAGGTGAAGCATTTACACATGTCACTGAACAAAATTGGCCTAATTGTGTTACACATGTCAGAGAAAAACGGAAAAAGAAATGTGGGTCGCTGATAATCTCCAAGACAACGTCGATGAACTTATTATAAGAATAAATTTTGGCGACAGTTCTGAGAGTAAGATTTCAAACCTCAAAGATGACTTTCAATGACTTATCTATTGCGTAAAATTTGTTTACCGGACCTATTTTTTTTGCTGATCTCAACATAGCGACGGCTGGCAACGGCGCACTTCATAAGAAATACACACTGCATTCTCAGTGTAACTCGCGCTATTCGCGATTCAAGCTAAGTGATACGCCCTCTGGAGGAAATTAGTAGAAGGTCCCTATAAGTAGGATGACGTTCAGTGTTGCCAGAAGCAGCAAAATTTCGTTACGTCGTCGGATTTTAGTTCTTGAAGAAATGGATAAGACCTTTTATTTAAGAATCAAAATTTGTGTCTAGTAATATGTAATCATACTTTTATTTAAGGATTTTTTTATAAAATCGATTTATTATATTGATTTTTTTTTAAATTTCAGTTCATTTATTAATTTTAGTTTTAAAATCAGTCAGAGACAAAATCAGTTCATCATTTGGCAACATCGGCGTTCGTGTTCATTGTTTACATTTTAATTTGTATCAATTACAATTAGAGTTTTTTGTTACTTTTTAGCTTTAAATTTGTTTATTTCTTATAGTATATGATAGTATTTAAATTAAAAATGAAATCTGCGAAAAAGCCTCCAGCAAATTGCAATATATATGGTGTTATTGTCAAAATCAAAACTCAAGTATTCATTATTTTTCAAGTGCAAGTCATAAAATTTTGTTTCTTACGATAAATGGGTATCTACAAATTCACAATATTGAAATTTTGCAAAACATTGTTTAGAATCAAACTCCAATATGAGTTGTGACAGTTTTATTACCATTTACATGTATACAAAGTACTACACAATTCACTTCATGATATAAGAATAAGGATAGTAAGATTTTTAAAGAAGTTCATCAATAATTAACGTTTGGTACCTGATATGTCCTTTAAACCACATAATAAAACATGTCCTGGGTTTAGTAAATACATATTTCTAGATGTTCTTGTAGCAACCAATAGGTCAATATTTCCAACAAATTAGTTCATACTACACATGAAAAATATTACATTTATAACGAAAGCACGAAAACTAAACTTGAATTAACACTAAATGAAACTCAAAAACACTTTTGTAATAAGAATATTATCTAAAAACAGTTAAAAAATCACAAATACAAAATCCCACAACACGTAAATAAACAAACATCCTACTTATACGTGACAAATGACAGGCGCGCGAAAATTAATTTGAATCGCGAATAGTGGATGTATACTGTATACCCTACTTATCATCCATATTCAGTATAAAATTAATTTTAGTATCACTTCTTTTTAATATTATTTCTTCTAATGATGAAACATCGTCCAAACCATATCCGTAAAAAGTATTAATTGACTCAAAAGGATCATCATAAAAGTCATTAGTCTTTTCAAGCTATATATAGGAAGTGACCTATATAAAACGAAATAATGAGTCTTAAAATGGATCCTTGGATTAATTGATGAACACGAATGAACTCTGACATTTTTATAATGCGGAAAGCATTGACCTAGCCCTATAAGGGATGGATTATACTTAAAGGGATTAATTTCAACGACGTAGGTGTGTCGTAAATGTAAAGGTTAAATATGGTGAACTTGTTCTATTAACTACTACGGCATTAATTAAAGATTTGTATTTTTAATAAACATGATTTCTAACGTAATTTTTATATGATTATATTATGATTATTCATAATTGAGCTCAAGAACGTGATCTGTTTATTGGTGCAATCATCATGTTATTAAATAATTAATTTTGAACATGTTTCGTACATAAATTCACAGAATTATCGATATTCATGATTCCACTCATTTTATTTACATGGCAGTTTTTGGCATCAACTATCCCGGAATGTTTGCACTAAGCAGACGAATTCATCATAAATTTGTTCTATCGTAAATATATTCAAAATGACAAATACAGGATAATCAAAACCGAAAATTAAAATTGATGTATTTACAATATTGTTTTTAGTTTTTAAAATGATTTCTTGAGATATTTCAGATAATATTTCAAACTCATATAATATTGATTATATTTAATATCACACATGTCTTGTAATAATTATCAAATCACTATCCCCGATAATAAAAATATTAGTATAGTTTCCAGTTATAATATTGATTATATTTAATATCACACATGTCTTGTAATAATTATCAAATCACCATCCCCGTTATTAAAAATATTCCTCATTATTTAGGTCAAATTCTCTATGTTTGCGTTAAATGAGATTAGTGCCCTTATGTTTACAGTCTTGCGGTTGAACCCTAACGGGGGGTTAGTGTAAACATCATCCATCAATATTGTTCTTTCGTAGTGATTTTGTAATGCGAGAAACGACCATTAACTAAATCGAACAACCTCGTTCTGCTTCTCATGTTGAAAACGCTCGATCTGCATATTTATACAATATAGGATGCCAAAATATTGTTGCGAATCTCAGCAACATAATTCTACACGAACAGAAATTGATTGTGAAAAGTGAAAAGCATGACGACTGATAAGAATATGATAACCATCAATATACAAAGAAATAACTGTCGTAAGAATTTGTCGTGCCGAATTTAAAAAAAAAAAAAATAGTTATTTCTCAAAAATTATTTAAAACGAAAATACAGTACGACAGATTTGCTGAAGCCGCCATTGTCATATGCGTAGTGAATAGAAAAGAGGAGCTCAGTTCGGTTTTTCGAGGTGATCACTTGTATCTTAATACGTTCCTTATAATCGCGCTCTAAGTACACAAGCTCTTGATATTATTTATTCTGTTTTGAAATTTAACCAGAAGGTAGTAGATGGAAATACACCTCATACCGAATTACTGCGTTGACAGATAAGGGTAAATACAGCAATTTAAAACCACTTGTTTTAGTTCCTAATATTAAAGAAACTTACCTTTCCACCATAAATACTTGTTGATTTATCATATAAACAATGTACTCGACTAATCAAGCAAAATAAAGATGCTTAAATTTGGAATTTGGACGTGAGCAGAATAAAGAATATCTTGGTTTAACTACCCCCTTTCGATGACAAGTATGGGATATTGCGATCCACAGTCGGCGACGTATTAATCTATTTCTGTCTATTCAATAGCATAGTATTTCTATACCTTTCTCCGGGAGTCAGTATTGGAAAATTAACGTACTCTATTTTATAATTTAATAAGAAAAAGAAAACAAAATAACCTTCTTGACTTTATAATTTATTTAATAATATTATACTACTTTTTAGGGTCACAATTACCTGTTAATCTACATAATACTAATAAATTTGGCAACGCTACATGAATAGTTCTTTACGTCGTGTTTCACTTTTGTTATTTCTGTCCTGTACCATCATACAGTTTTATAATATAAAAGAAAGGCTGGAAATACAATATTCTTGGCGATTCTTTTATATTATTTACCCAATGAATTTCGATGCTTTTATGTTCTTCTTGATCTACTTTTTCTTCTTTTAACCACCCGTCTTATTGTATTGTTTGAATGTCACTTAGTTATAGTTATTATCTCATCTTCTGTAAGAATATCTTTTAGCTACTTCCGAAATTATCCTTTTTTCATAATATTCTGTCATGAATCCATTTGTATTATTCTTAAAAACATAGTCCAAGATCCACGTCTCTAAGAAAAGGTCCGCAATATTCACTTTTCATATTTATTTTGACCTCTACTTAATTGAGTAATAGGACTTTCAAATGGTGACATACATGAACCATGAATACTGCAATGCTGACACACTGGACCCCTGGAAACATTTTATTTTTCTCCAAGGATCAAACGGTCTTTCTAAAAATGTTATACAATATTAACCGATTGTCTGGAAAAGCGAGCATTGCCAATTTACTGCAGTTTCTAAAGTTCAAACTTTTGTTTCACGAAGACAATACAATTACCTAACACCATTGTTGAGAATGTTAAAATAATTACCTAGTTTAGGATTTTACAATTCTCATTTAGTCCAAGTTTCCCTCGCCTTTTTCTTGTCTTTACCCATTTCAATTATTGGGAATACTTAGAGTAGAAGCTGCTCTATTCGAAAAGCAGTATACGAGTATGCTAGTCTACTTGTGAAGAAAAGGTAAATTGAGTTGAAAATGGTGCAGAATGGGGCAAAGTAGAAAAGAAAAAGTGTATACTAACTAAACGAAACTTACCATAATGTTGGCTTATTCCAATTGTTTTTGACTAATCGTCTCTTATTTATTTTTAAAAATAGGTATTTTAAATGGCTGTTTTCTGTTCTATGCCTCGGATTGCCCATGCGTCATGTAGTAGTATATAGTTAAACGCTAGTCCGATCTAATAATTCTAGTGATCATCCATCGCAACAAGTGACGTGTCCTAAAACGTTTTTGTCCTGAAAACTTTATAATGCTGGCATCTTTGAGGATCACCTCTTCAACGGTCCTGTTAACTGTCGACTATGCATGATGAATATTGTCTCACACCTCAGAATATTAATCAGCGAAATGTACAAAACATATAATTATAGTTTGTTTTTTACCGTCCAGTAACCAGTAAAAAAGTACATTTAGAAATCACGATTAGGACCTAGAATTTTTAATGCATCTTTACGTTTTTGGGTCTCCTGAATCCGTTTTTACCATTTTCGCCATTATGTTTGTCTGGGTATTTAGTACTTATTATTTTGTATTAGGCATAGCCGTGCTTTCACAGCCAACGTGTGGCAACTACGATATCCCCGTTACCGCTATACTCTTTGACTTTGTAACTGACATTCGGTTCGGCTATTATCCCACCACCATATCTTCTAATTCTAGTCGACGACTGGCTGTTGCCATTTTATTAACTATGCCTAACATGAAAAAATAAGTACTAAATATTCTTACGCATGTTTTTGGTAACTCAGTTTATTTCAACTCAACTTTACAATACATAATATAACTGATAACATGAACGTATAACGTCTATTATAAAACTGACTACTAGGACGTCAGGATCATCGACTTACATAGCTTGCTTGGCCCTTCTAGAACCTTCTCGAAATGTCCAGTTGTTCCTTGACATGGAATGACATTTCTAGATATTTCTTTACTTCGACCTCACGACCGCAGCACACTGTAGGGTGCTGGGTAACAATAATAGACAGTTTAGATATGCCGTGAGTTGGAGTAGAAACTCAGGTAGCTCTGAGTTCATTTTCGCGTTTTTTTAGAGATTCGGAGTGTGATCTGTCGCGTTCGATATGACTCTGAATATGGACTCCGAGTGCACTCTTTTAACTCTGTGTTAGAAGATCGAGATCTGTCGGGAAGTTAAATAATGAAATGTCAATTATGTCAATGAACGGCACATATTGTTGTTCTGTGGGTTTGTGCTAAGTAATATTTGAATTTTAAAATTATTTAACTCATATAGATTATTATAAGTAAATTCTGAAAGTTTATTTTATGTGATTCTATTTTAATGCATAATAATTAACTGACCGTTGACTGACATACTGGATTGAGGTTATGATTTTTACAGACAGACGGCGTTCGAGATGATACTACATTCGCTCTCTGACTTGACAGGACTCTACTCATGCCCTGCCCACTCCGTAGGGCATCATGTGTCAATGATACATATATACATTTTTACTTCAAGGCACACGCTTACGTTTATTTTTAAAAACATGGAGGATCAATCTTTTTAAAGACTAGATAGAGATAAGGAGGCGAATCGGCATACTAAAAAATACGGTCCCAAAAAACGCACGCTAATTTAGCTTTTATAATTAACCGCATGGGCGCTGGTACTGCTAACGGTGTTCAAAATACATGAATTCTTATGGGAATTATACATAATTTTGTCAAAATAGTAAAAATAAACTTGTTTATAGCTAAATAAAGCACAGAACATACTGTGGTTTATTAAATGCTGAAATTTTAGTACAATATTGTGGCAAAATTTATTTGAATTGAACCTATATATAGTTTTAAGAGCAAAATAAAACTCAGTTAACAGATTTTTTTATTGTTGTAACACAAGCATAAAGGGAGATTTGGGAATGTACATGGTGTTACTTCATACTTCAATTTCAGCTTTCCCCTTTTTATTTTGCTAACAGTACCATCAGTAAAAATAGTCTCATAATACTTGAAAATATCTTCTAAAAGGTATAGAACAGCATCATCTCTAGAAAGTGCTTTATCGGCACTAGGACGATATGTGCTGCCACTGTTCTAAGCGTTTAGTATACTATAAAAAACACTTACAATGACAAAATTGGGGTTCAACAAAAAACTAATAGTAGCAACTCTTTATCTAACATTAAAACTATTTTCTAGTAAGTTAAATTTAATGTATAATTATTGTTGTCAGGATCTATGACTGTAAAATTTTATATTATAGAAACTTGTAATAAAATAAACTACACTCCGTAAGATACATATTGTGACTAGTTTACAATAAATATTATATTTAGACATGTATACATTATTTTACTTACATTAGAAGCTTTAAAAAGACATTGAATTGATTTCTCCTTGTGTTTTCTTTAGTTTTACATTTGATTTGTATCCTGTTTTACAATCTAGAACGACGTAAATCTTGATTTGATGTTTTTTGTCATTCATGTTACTTGTACTCAGGTACTTTTTTTCACATTATCCTGATTCTTTTCACCAATTTTTTAAAAAATCACTTCATTTTACATTGATTTACATAGAAGATTGACACCGCTGCTATTCGACATGCCAACTACAGTAAATTTCGCGAACTTTATAAAAAGAAAGACGAAAATTTGAAATTTGATCGTTGTCAATTCGCCTCCTATTCTCTAGTCTTCATAATCATGGACCTTATCAAATCACCAGGCCCACAGTGTTGCCATATCATAACCTATCATGCTCAGTAGCTTGTCATTACCTACTGTCAACCATTTTGTTTGGAATGCCTCATGTTTGTCTGTATCCATAATATCTCAAAAAGAATAAAGAAAACACAAACCATATTTTTAAACTTAAGCTTTAATCTATTAGATTTTGGTTATAATCGGAGCATCTGCGTGGATACTCTATTGGAGGCAATTTTTATATTTTAAGGTGCATTTCTGTTATTTATCATTGGACAAGAAATTTCTTCGAATAATATTTATTTTTTATATCATTCTCTATAATTTTTATCGTATATGATTTCCTAAAATGAACCGTATCGGATAAATATAGGGAAAAGTGCATCTTTGTTTTTTGTGTGTATTCAGTGTCATGCAAAAACCATTCCTTTTGTCGAGATTTAGTTGCAGATATATTCGATATCCGATACTCTTGATAAATATCTATGGCCGAACGGAGGACGTGTCGAGAGAAACTTTCAACGATGAATAGGTCACAGAGTAAATTGGAACGACAAAACAACTAAAAACAAGTTGTTAACAGTCCACTAAAATATGTAATTTGATATTTTTCGGTCTTTGTGGATTTGCGAATATTTCATCATGTAAGTAAATGACGCTGTTCCGAATTGATAATAAAACATCATTTCTATTGCATTTTTATTGCTTTATGGTATAGTTGAAGAAATCTATATAGTGTGAGCTTTACAATTCATGAAGCCATAGAGACAGAGTAAGTGCAGTTAATTTGGACTAAAATATGAAGATTGGACTAAAGATTCCTTAATAAAATGTTGCTGTGGGAAAAAGATACAGGATGTTAAAGGTGAAATATGTTTTTTCGATTTTTCGTAATAATGTTATTCATAAATCCTTATCAAAATTGGCACAGATGCAGAGAAATATTATTTAATTTATTATTTTTAGTTTTAATTATGTAACTTTTTTTAACAAAACTTTTTATGAAATTTTATGAAGTCATTTGCTATCATCCCCTAATTGCCCTAAACCTTAATACCTAGTAGTTTAGAAAGCAAAATACCCACTTGGTTAATATTTCGTGGTAAAATGCAGGTACAATTGAAAAATATTATAATGTTTACAAAATAATGATAAATAAGCAATATTTTATTTTTGGATATGCATTATTATTTAAGATATGCATTATTATTTTAGATATGCAATATAAAATTCTGCACTAAATATGCAGGCATGCACTTTATATGCATTTTGCATATAATCCAAGCTCTAATTATTATTACTACACTATAAAGATTTCTTGAACCCTACCAAAAAGTTTTGAAAAGATAACTATCACCTAAAAAATGTCTGATCAAAATAGAAATGAAATTCTGAACAAATATGATGGTTTCAAGAAAAGCTGTTATCCAACATTACATATTTGACTTAGGAGCCTTTTTTTTTTCAAGTTTTGTCATATTCTGTATGATTTAATTTATCGTTTTCTTTGTATCAAGTCAAACATATCAGTACGATACCCTTGGCTTGTCTCTATTGTCCACTTCTTTTCTAAAATTACAATTTTACTATTTGAGTAAAATGTAAATATGTTCCAACTACCCGAGTCTATTGATCGCAACTTTTCAACAATATGGGCAACACATATTACACAAAACCAAACTTATACGGAATCACTGTGTATTTCTTAATGAACTTTTTGTAAGGAAAAAATTTGGTGTTCAACTTTAAGATTAGACTTTTTGATCAAAACAAACATGGTAATAAAGAAGAAACGACTGCTGTGATTTATTATCTTGTGAATTTTGTGTTCAGAAGTAAAAATCACGATCCTCCGGTAATTTTATTTCGGTCCAGAAAAACAACAAAATGCCTTATGTTGGACTAATAGATATGCAGAAGGGAAGAATTATTGCTCTCATTGAACAAGGAATGTCCCAATGAGACATATCAGAGGTAGTAGGCGATACCCAGGGTGTTGTATCGAAAACATATGAAAGGTACTTGGAACTAGAAACTACCAAGAATAGGCCAAGTCAAAAAATGTTCATACATCTCAAAAATTTTGAAAAATAATAGTTGATTCCATATAAGTTTGGTTGTGTGTATATTATTACCAAATATGTTCATTATAATGATAATTAAAAATATTAAAACAAGAAGTAATTTAATATGATTGTGCAGAATGAATATTAAAGTTATAAGTAGGTATAATTTTTGCTAGATTAAAATATAATCAGATTCCATGATTTTAAATTAGTTTTATTTAGGTTATCTTTAATAATGGCGTTGGACTTTTTTGGTTAAATAAAATATGCTTTTATTGAGGTTAAGAAATGACGACTTGGCAGTTAAATAAAATAATATTACTTTGTTCTAATTTCAAACTCTTTAGTATCTTACTCAGTCGAGACCAGTTTATAACAATGTATGTAGATAAATGTTTCCGTAATTTTTAGACATAAAAAAACATTTGAAAAGCACTAGATTGTTTGCTTTAAATTTACAATTACTGTAATCTTAATACAGGGCGATTCAAGTTTTTGTTTTAAATGCAAACCTTTAGATGGTGTAGGTATATTTTAGTTTATTATTTCACTTTATATATGTTTTGTTTTTGTACAAAATGTAGACTTTGGTCCAGTGCCTTAACGAGATAATTTTGTAGTGTGTATTGTGAAATATGGGCCAAGTAGAGAGTGAAAACGTAATATTTATAACATTAAATTTTACAAAATGTCTGTAAATCTTTGGAAACAATTAGGTATGGGTGGAGATATACTAAATGTATATTTGGTATTTTATTATTCTTTTAAACAGACTCGTTGTTTTGTTTTTGTTATATACAGATTTGGTAAACCTTCAAAGCAAATCAGCTGTTCACCGGGAACACAAAGAAATACGTTAAATGAGAGGAATAACAAGAGATATGTCTTTCAGAAGTACAGCAGCATCTACTTGCTTTTACCTACCGCTGATCTATAATATGCTCCTCTCATATTATCTCGTTTATTAGTTCATTAGCGCTCTCGGTGAACTGCTGACCTGAGTAGGATTTTTATTAAACTTATACACCTATCCGCATTAAAAAGAAAATAATTACACTTGTAGGGGAAGAAGCAGAATAATTTTGAAATATGGTTTATCCTTCCCGTTAGAAGATTTCCTATCAAGAAGATTTAAAAGTTTTTCTTATGTTACACGAAATAATTACATATACATACAAACATATTGTTTAAAATAGAGAAATATTTGACAAATAAAACAATGTAAAAAAGCGTATAAAAATTCAAAGGTAAAGTTAAAGGGGAAATGAGAGAAATAATATTGGATAAATCAACTTTAAAAAGTTAATATAAAAAGTATGTCTATTTATTTCACAAAATAATAGTGGGTAAACTAAAGGTATCATTTCGGAACGCACGACATTCGACAGCAGAAGCGACGGCCAAGGAGACCAAGAACGGTCTCTTCACGTCTGAACACATGCATTTATGTGACATTTCGCAAGGCGCGACTAGTGCGAGAGACAGAAGTTGACGACAGGTAGATCGGTCTCGGGGTAGATATTTTATAGAAATGGTAGTTGGAAAGTTCTTTCGATCTAGGCAATGTTGCCAAATGAAAATTTGCTGGAACAGTATGGGTGAAAAAAACCGTAGATCTGAACAGTAGATTTTAATAATATAATAATTATAATTTGCAGTGTAGTAAATAAAAAAAGAAGTACATAAAAAACTAAAAATAAACATTTTTCTACCCAAATTAGAAAGTAAACAAAGAATAAAAACAAATATAACATTTTTAATATATACTTAACGTACGGAAACAAAAAAAACAATGAAAATTAATAGGTATTTCTTTTAGATCAGTCTCAATCAGATAATTCAAATACGTTGTGTTTGGCATGCATGTTCTTTTTATAATGCCCTATTAATTCTTTGTTGCATTTTAAATAAAAACAGGCAAACTTAATAAATTAAGAACAAAATTTGCTAAGATGGCGAAAACAGTAGATTTCTTGCCTAAAACAGGAGAACAGAGACAAAAACAGTGGATCTACTTAAAAACAGTAGGTCTGGCAACACTGATCGTTCCCTCAAATGGTTGTTTGCGCTTGTCGTGTCACCTGTCTCCTTGCCAAATGTCTGAAGCGTAGCGTAAATGCATCGGTCTCCTTTGCCGTCGCTTCTTTTGTCGTATGTCGCACGTTCCGAAATGGTACCTTAAAAGGTTAATTTATTACCATTTTTGAGATATTTGTTAAATAATGATTTTAACATTAATTGAAATGTGGTTATTTACTCCTTGAAGTGGACAAAAAGTGTTTTTTATAGTTTTTAAAAAGATTATTCATGTTTTATTGTCTTAAGAAGACCTTATTTTTTATTATTTCACATAATTGATTGCTTAATTATTGATCCTCAAATTAAGACCTTAAATTAAAGCTTTAAAATGAAATACCAATATATTTTTTAAAATCTATCAAGAAAAAATATATCAGGATTTGAAATTGGATTAATATAATTCATTTTTAAAGAAAAATATTATAGTGTCTCAACCTAACTGTCAAAACTGTTAAAGAATCACCCTATGTTATTCTCCTGTATTATTATTCTATTTTTTTACGATCATAACGGTTTGCGTGTTAATAATTTCCTTCGCCTGCAAGAATCTTATGTAGTTTACGAGGTTAGATAAGAAATCTTTCGAGGAAACTCGTGTGGACAACAGAATATTGGCTCGGTAACGTTAGATATGAATCTGATAAGTCTATTGAGCAATCTTAAGACGTTAGCGTTATCGGTATCACTTTGTAAAAGAAACCTCCTTTTTGAATAGTAGTATATGGTGCGTTAATTAATAGTAAAATGCATATAATAATACGCGTTTATATGAGTGCTACGTGCTACATGCGTATGTCTAATACGTTGCAGAAAATTATTTTAGTATACATATCGTGATAAAGAGAATACACAAGATTTGTTTTTGACTTATTTTTATTTTAGTATATATAATTAGCTATACCAAGGCATCGGAAATTTTAATCATATTTACGTAAAATCAATTAAAATACACTAGTGGAAAAAATTAAGGGATCAAAAAAAAACCTCGATTTTTTGCGAGGCATATTCAAGCTTGGACCTAACAAGGGTATTGAATAACAATTTGCAAGTATCTGGATTTTTAAAATCTTTGATAGACCGTAAGATGGAACCTGGAACTTTATAACACGCGGCGACAGTTACGGCAAGATGATTAACGAATGATAATTTTGAATCGAATACAACACCAAGGTCTTTAATCGTGTCAGATCTTTGCAGGACGACTCCTCCTATATTGTAATCGTATCTTATACAATCAATCTTTCGCGTATATGACAAAACCTTGCATTTTGCAGGATTTAATATTATTAATTATACACTAATTGTGAATTTTGTTTATATCGGTTTGCAGTAACGTACAGTCATTGATGTTATCAATCTTTGAAATAAGCTTCAGGTCATCAGCGTAGAGTAAATATTGTACATTTACATTATTACAAATATCGTTAATGAAGATTATAAATCATAAAGGACCTAAAATGGAACCTTGTGGTACACCGGAAACTTGAGATATCAAGCGAGATTTAACACCATTGGGAACGATTACTTAAATAGGAACTAAGGAGAGATAGCACAGTGTCCAAAAATTTAACATATGCAACTTGGATAACAAAATTGGATGACTAATTGTAAGGCGATCGAATGCTTTGGTGAAGTCAGTGTAGATCACATCTACCTGACCACCTCGGTCCAATATTTCGCTAATAAATTGAGTTTTAATAGCTAGGTTAGTAACGGTAGATCTTCCACGAACAAATCCATGTTGTTCAGGTAAAACCGAGATTTCGATATGCCTGTAGAAAAATTTGGTAACAGTAATTTCGAATACTTTACTAAAATTGCAAATAATAGCGATTGGTCTATAATTTATAATATCATTTCTCTTGCCCTTTTTGTACACCGGAACAGTTTTTGAAATTTTCCATTTCTCAGGAAAAACAGACGTGGATATTATCAGATTAAAAATGATACTAAGCGGCTTATCAAAAAAAAGCCATCACGCACAAGAAACTCTGGACCCATAGTCATATTTGTCTTTATTTGTTTAATTGACTCGATTACGTCATCCTCGGAGTTCTTAGGCATTACCAAAACCTGATTAAGAGAAATAACATCAAATAAGGGGGATTAACATTTACAGGATTGTCTAAAAATGAGTCACGGCAAAAGCAGATGCAATAGTGGCACTATGTTCTAAATCAATGCCATTAGAACACATATTGGCTGGTAGTGAATTACATTTCTTTTTGGAATTATAGAATGACCAGAAATTCTTTGGATTTATTTTTAGTTCAGCTTCGACCATGGCCAGAGAGTTTTGATGGACAGTCATATCAGCTTTAAAAACAGACCTCAAATCTATGTATTCATTAAGATCATCATTACCTTTCGTTTTTTTGTATTTTTTCCAAGCTTTATTTTTTAAATTCAGCTCGTGAATTAAAGGACCAGTAAACCAGATGGGGTATGTTTTATAACAAGGTTTCTTCTTTGGTACATGTTGATCAAGAACAATATACAGGGTGGCTCACGCTCAACGGGACGGAGCTTTATGGGAAAACGACCAAAGATATAAAAAATTCGTTTGGGAGGAATACGTAGGTTACAGACGGCTACAATTTAAAATTTGTTAGATGTATACAGGATGTCCCACATAAGAAAAAAAAATTAGTTCATTAAAAATTATTCAAACAAGAGTAAACAATTAATTTCTGGGAGACTTTTTTTCCTTAAAAATTCAAATAAATCGAAAACTAATAATAATAGTAATAGGGAACCTTTAGTTAACTGACATTATTTTTGATGTAGTTTTTAATTCTAAAATAAAAAACAGGGTGTTCCATTAAAAATAATATAACTTTGTATATTTTCTCTTATGTGGGACATCCTGTATACATCTAACAAATTTTAAATTGTAGCCGTCTGTAACCTACGTATTCCTCCCAAACGAATTTTTTATATCTTTGGTCGTTTTCCCATAAAGCTCCGTCCCGTTGAGCGTGAGCCACCCTGTATAATTGGTCATAAAAGAGGCTCAGAGCTTTATCAACGTGTGAAATGTTACGTAGAAATGTCCAGTCGACCAATAATAAGTCTCTATAAAGGGCAACAAAGTTTGCTTTTTTAAAGTTGTAAGCGAATGCGTTAAATACCTTAGATTTAATAGTAGAATTTTTATAGTTTACTTCGAATGCTATCGCGGGATGATATCTGTCTTCTGGATATACGAAAACATCATCGGCCTTTTGGACCGAGCGTGAAGAAGTTGAGAAAATTAAATCCAAAAATCGCATTTCACAGTTAGTAATGTTATTGTATTGTGTAAACTCGAAAAAATTACAAAGATTATTTAACGATTGCATTCTGGTAGAAGAAGTATCACTTAAGTTGTATTCTGCAATGTTGAAATCATCTACCATCAATACCGGAGCATCGTGTAAGCATTGTATTGACTCAATGGAGTCAAATAAAACTTCATATTCTGGAACCGATATACGAGGTGGAATATAAATAACAATTATGTAAGATATTTGGTGAAAAATATTTGCTCTACAAACTAAAAGGTCAATATGTTTAATTTTAGAAAATGAGGTACACTCGGAATATATGTCGATCATTGATAAAGTTATGTATTTGTTGATAGTTAGTAAGACCCCTCCACCTTTGCTAGTGTTCAAGAAATTATGGTCTCGATCTTTGCGACATACATTATATAATTCTAAATTAAAAATTTTGGAGTCAAGAAACGTGTTGTTTAACCAGGTTTTGGTTAGTATTCTAGCATCATATTGTGACGTAATGGATCCGTAGTTAATATAGAAATCTGTACTTTTTCGTCGTAAGCTCCAACAATAGAAAAGAGTGATAAAAAATTTCCTTGTTTGACCCCTTTAAGGGTGGCGTCTGGCCATATCTCGAAAAGTGGTTAACTGAACAATTTCACAATTTTTTTTTACAAAATCTCTGAAAGATATTACTTAAAAATGATTTTACCTTTGTAACTTTTTGCTATGTCACGTGATATACCATATAATTGTGTTTTCATAAAAAAATCTATATCATTTTAAACCAAGCTTTCAAAAAAAACTAAACAATATTTTGAAGTGTGATGTGTTTCATTATTTTTCTGTATTGGTTGTACGGGTTGTAACGGAAAGACAACATGTAAATATGTTTAGTTTCAAAGAAAATTCCTAAGTAAGTCAACGCGATTATATGTGGTTTAGATACCAAAAGTCAAAGTCATTTTTCGAGTACTTTAGAAAAATTCCGTTTCTTAAGAAGTCTTTACAACCCCTAGGCACACTTCATGAATGGGTTTCAATATTAAAATTAATGTCAAAAAGTATATTTTTCTCGAAAGCTTGGTTTAAAGTCAACCGCACATATACGGCAGATTTCTATGGGCGAACGCCAACCTTAACTGTTTTAAATTCTCTTGTTTCTTCTTTTGATAAAGTTTTGGACTATTTAAAAATACGGCTACAATTTAGCTCTCTTCAGTTTGTTGATTTTAATAATACTAAATGTTTAGTTCCATATTCTTGCTCCAGTCTTCCCCATCCGGAAGGTATTGCGGTAAACCGTTTGTTCGATTCCTGTTCGTTTTGATTCTGTGAAACCGCCGCTGTTGCACGGTTATTATTTTGAGTCCGGAGATGGGCATTACTGCGGGCGCAAAAAACCGCTCATCACGAATTTCGTTTCGGTGTAACTAGTTACTCGTTACTCGCGTGATTTTTACCCAACTTCTAACAGCTAGAAACTGTACATTTTAGACACGAATCCCATTTAATGTCCCAAAATGGAGCTATCAATCGATAATTGATTATTATTTTTTCTTTCGATTTACAAATATACAGTAATGATTGATCATCTATAGTGCCTGGAACGAATTGTTGAGCATTTAAAGATACACGATCTGAAAGCGGAGGAAATGTTGGATAATTCACAAGTACTCGGTTTTAAAACAAGCACAAGTACTCTATACCGCATAAGTTTTGTTTTTCATTGAAAAATGTATTTTTATATTATAAAAAAATGTCTTTCTGGACTAAAAAACAAATAATTTAAGACACAAATATATGGGACTACATAAGTTTATTTGATTGGCCTGCTTGTAAAAGTAATACTAAGCAAGCAATAAAGGTCAGTTTCGTTTGCGATATGTCTCGTTCTTGTTCAGATTTTATTAGAGTAGTTTTCTTCACTTATATGTGTTTTTTGCTTATTGATTTAGGTTTCTTTGGGAAAGTCGTGCTGATCTAACAGATAAAAGCATCTTTGCCTGAGGAAGATTCTGCTCAATCACTATTTTTCATCAACACGTTTCCTAAGTTGGTTAAATATATTTTAGCTGTTGTTTAAGCTGTCAAATTAATATCAAACTGTTTAGTACTCCTGTTAACCTTAACTGTAAGCTAAAATAACAGCTAATTGTAACAGATGAATTATTTGCTTGTTAAAAAAACGACATAAATGGTAATTTTCACAAGAAAACGGATGATAATGGAACTAAAACCTCCAGAGCTTCTAAACAACTAAAATTTGCAACAGAGGTGAAGTACCTAGGTCTCACCTTTGACAGCAAGTTAACATGGAACTCACACCTTGAAAACCGTAAGCGTACATTGTTTCTCCCCCAGGGCCATCACATAAATTTACACGGCTATCATTAGACCTATGCTAACATTCGGTGCAGTTGTCTGATGGGTACCGACAACCCATTAATTGACAACTATCAGAACATGCACAAAGTAGTGGATGTTTAAAAAATCTCAGGAGTGGTGGAAAAACTCACCAGGACAGAGACAGGCCAAAAAGTTCTTAAAAGGACCATCGTCTAAACTCACCGAGCATCTACTAAGCCTTAATAGGAAAAATACTAGAATACTAGTAGATCTATTAACAGGGCATGGTAGGCTTAACAAACATATGTACAATAGCGGTCTGACAGAAGAGGCCTTGTGCCGATTCTGTCAAGAAGAGGAGGAAACGGCAGAACACGTATTGTGCTACTGCGAAGGTCTAGTAAGACTGAGATTCCTTACACTTGGAGAAGAAAAACCAAGGGTAACTAGCTATACCGGAGAACTACTTTCCAGTCTATGTAGTCTACTACAAAAGACCGAATTAGACAAGGTACTCTAAACAATGATTAAAGGATATCCACAATAGATCTGAAAAGGTCGAGGTGGAGGAGGCCACATGGCCCATAGTCCTAATTAAATCTTAATCCGCAAACTAGAAGAGGTCATAAAAGTAATTTTAAAAAACCGACTTCAAAATTGTACAGATGCTATTACAAATAAACCTTTCTGTTTTTATCATAGATATCTTCATCAGATCTTGATCAAATGTATATTATGGTACCACCCCTGAGATAACCCTTTTTAACATAAAAAATTTGTTGAACGAGTCTTCAACAATACCCGTATTACACGCGATCTGGTATAGAAATTACCATTTTTAGTAGCTTTTTTGACACCTAAAGTATCAGTTCTGTCAAATAGGTCAGTGACATTGTTTTAGGGTTACTACTGATGACATCAATTTAGTCACATGGGATACCGATATTGTTGAATACTCAGTATATGTGAAACAATTTTTTAATTTCGGAAATCTTGTCTGAAGTCACTTGACTGGAATAATATTGCCAAATTTATCTTTTAACTAGCTTTGTAACTAGTTCTTGGTTTTAAGGTCGGATAAACAGTCTTAAATTTAGCAAGGACTTTAGTCACCAGTTATTGATAACTATCAACTAAGTAACAAAACCATTTTAACGTGCCCCCTTAATCTATGAAATTGTTCTCGTCCGACAATTCAAAACTTTCACTGTGAAGATCCAGAATTTTCACAGCTCTCAAGGTTCTATAAAACACTTTAGGATCCATAACAAGTATACAATATTTCCTCAAGAAAAGGAATTGTGTAGTATTTCTAGTATTAAACTAAACATAGTTCTATATCAAGGCCCCTCGAGAATAAAAGTCTTAAAATCCATGAGCCTTTAAAAAAAAATGTTGAAAAGGGAATGACTAATGATAATGACCCCCCGAAAATTCGGTCTGGAGCCGCCGTTGTTCTGTAATTAATTATCTGTAACTGTTTTCATCATTGCGAAACTTGGACATTAATGGGAAGTAGATGCAATTTAATAAATTACTAAATGTAAACAAATCGTATTGAGTTCTAGGAAATTAGTGAGTCAAAATTGGCACGACAGTGTACACCTACTACACCTACATAAGATGAATGTGTATGCACAATCAGGCACGCATATACAGCAGAAAACGTAACGGATTTCACGAGCATTGAATACAAAGTAGACCGCAAGCGACTCAAGACATAACATGAAAGTATTTACAACAAACTGGACTGATCTGGGTGAACGAACGTTTTCTTTGACATTGTTGAATCATCCTTCAAGAATATAATTAATTATAGAAAATGTCTTATCTGAACGCGCTATTATTGTGGTTTAACTTCGTATAAAATTTCTTTAAGGTTTTATTTCCATGGCTGTTTTGGAAAACCCAATTTTGTATAGTTTTGCATAGATAACATGTTATCGATATTTTTGGATTTTTTGTCTCTAATTTGAATTATATATACTCTCATGGAATAGCAAATCTTTTGTAGAGGTTAAATTGACAATTACACCGGCACACAAAAAAAAGAGTTGTTTTTTACATCAGACACGACCTACCTACCGGCATGTATTTTGACCCGCTGAATCCGAATTTCAAGTCAGTTTGGGCCGTCCACCCTTCAATATCCACCCTTGCAATATCTCTGAAAACTGATGTATGAACCGAATGAGGCAAAAGATTTTCTCAGTTTTTGTACTGTTTTTTGTTGGTATCAAACTTTTTTGTTCTCAAATGACCTCCGCAGTATACAGCGGATCGAAATACATAAGAATTATGCTTGGTTTCGATTCATAAATTTTTTGTTTACTAATTATCTTATTTTTACTATTTTTACAATTTACTCGATATTGAAGGGTGGACAGCCCAAACTGACTTGAAATTCGGATTCAGCGGGTCAAAATGAATGCCGGTAGGTAGGTCGTGTCTAAAGTACAAACAACTTTTTTTTTGTGTGCCGGTGTTATTTAATGATAAAATATACTAAAAATAATGATTATCCTCTCCCAGACGAAATATATACTGTAGATTAGATTAGATTTGAAAGGCGTTGGACATTATTTGTCCTTGTCCACCGCGACCTTTTTAGTTCTATTGTAGGACGATTTTTTGAGTATGTCGTCTAGTTTAGTCTTTATTATTAGTCTTAGTAGTTTTGACAGTTGCTATTGCATGTAGTTCCATGCATCTGGCTTTTCTTCTTCTTTTTCACAGAACCTGCACAATGTTGCTTCTTCTGCTGTATTGATGACACTCATGTGCCTTCTTAGGCTACAGTATCCGGTAAGAAGACCTACTGTTATCCTAAATATTTGACGTTCTTGATCCAGTAGGTCTTTCGTAAACTTGGCCGATGGTTCCTTGATGATTGTTCGGCCTGTCTCAATATTGGATAGTTGTTTCGCCATTTCTGAGACTTTTTTTGTATCCATTGTTTGACGGATGCCTTGAACAATGCCTTAGCAACTCCGCAAATGGATTCGAGGCCTGTCATGGCCTTATTCTGAGCCTGCTGGGGCTAATTTTTCGGCCTTTTCATTGCATAGGGACGACTCCAAAACTGAAAAAGAAGTAGGAGGGGAAGTTTTCGACAAGACGACAACAGTTGACAGATCAATAAATATGAAAATTTTTGTTGCAGTCTTCCAAGTTAAAATGATCTATATAATTAGGAGCGAGAGAGCTGATCAATTCCTCTCGCATCAGAAGGTATGGCTTGTACGGTGAACTATGAGCCACAGTAGGAATAGTGTATAACAGGTCACAGGAAAACGACGTTTGAAGATCATAATATGAGATTATTGAATAAAAGATGTTTCTTGGGGAAACTAAAACTAATTAAATCAAAAAACTAATTAAACTGAGAATATTAAAATTCGATTTATTTGTGACAGCTTTATTTAAAAAATAACAGGATACGCAAGTTGAATTTTTCAATTATCAAGGTATTAATTTTTTTAATTTATTAAATCATGATATCAATTTTTTGATTTTATTTCAAGGATCTATTTATAAAATATATTATATACTCAATTTCATGCAGAGACGTTATAGCATAAATAAAAAAAATGGACAGCCTGTTTAAAGTAGGTGATATCAAGATTCGTGACAAGTCACTCTAATGGAACCTTTTAAGGTTGCGACACAACAGGCAGGAACAAAGGTTATACTAAAATTATCTTCAGATGGCTTCCAATCGGTTGGATTTTTAATAAACTCAATACCAACTTTAATAATAATTTAAGTAAGAGGACGGTTTGAAAGTACAAAAAAATACTTTTTCAAAAAAGAGGTTATATCATTTTTTAAAATCATAAACAAAAATAAAATAAAATTTATGTCCTAAACTCACAAAGCATTTTTAAGTATTTAAAAATCTGTAGCAACGTCAAAAATTATGTGAAACGTTTTTGTTTTATATCAGTGATTAAATCGCAGTATTTCCCAACTCTATTAGGGAGTCATTAAAGTTTACTCAGCTGTAATTTAAAGATATGTTTAGATATATTATTAGAGATCGTTTATGAATTAGGCTGATAATTTTGATATACTTCCAGATAAAAAAAAAGAACAGCATAAAATTTATATTCACATAAAAACTAAAAAACATTTTTGAATATTAAGGTTGGTTGATTCAGTTATAGTTTACAACTATTTTATATAATTTTAAGGTTTATAATATTCGAATTATTGAATTGAGTTTATAAATCATATAATCATATTAAGACTCAGTTATTTACAAAAATGTCATGTACTCTTTAGAACATCAAACATTTCTTTCAGAACACTTAATTCCATCTAGTTGTAAGAGAGCCACACTCAATAAGTTATTTATACTTACCGATATTATTGCTTGCACAATTAAGATTTATCATCGAATCAAAGCGATAAACCCACTTTTTGTTTACGATTTTGTTACAATCTAATTACAAAGTTAATTTTACTCAAATTATATTTGAAGGATTTAAGGTGCAATGGTGAATGATATCCAATCAAAAATTAATATAGGCTTTCATATTTTCTTGGAAAATACTCCCTAATGTCGTATTTAATTTAATATTATGGGTAAACGGCAAATTCATACTTATCTCCTTATCTTATTTATAATATTTTTTTTATTTGAATATTTACATTAAAAACTCTTTGGTTATATAATTTTTCTTCAGTTTAATGGTCTCCACCTATTCAGATGTCTGTAAAATACCCCCAAAACATTATTAGATTTTATAAATTAGTATGAAAAAATAGGTTTTACCACTCTTTGCAGTAACCATATAAATTATTTCTAAAAAGAGAATAAAACTGTTTGTTTTATCTCTCGAAGTTTCTTAAAAAAAATGCACCAGAACATGGAAACAAGGATTGCGCGGGTGCCAGTTTTTAAAACGCAGTTTGGTCTGCGTTCCCCGACTACACCTAAAGTGCACTCAAAGTAGCCCTTGTGGAGTAAGTAAATTTACTTACGAATGGGGCAGTACCTTTAAAAAAAACTTAACGCCGGTAATATCGACCTTAGTTAATCTAAACGTTGTAATCACCTCGTACCATTTATCGTAAAAAGAAAATATTTTTTTTTATTTTAATAAGTAAAAACACTATATTTTCACTTTAAAAAATCCGATCATTTTTTGACCAACAAATCAAAATAAATGTGTACATTAAGTGGTTAATAAGCTCTCAGTTAATTAACAATATATAATTAATTGTTGAAAATATTTATATAAAAATAAGAAATTAAATATAAATCGGCAGAGGCGAAACTTCCTAATAAACAGTGAGAAGCTCTAAATTAGCAATATAATTAATCTCCAGAATATCTATTTACAAACGAAAAGCTTTGAGAGAATACTTACATATAATAAAAGAATTAAGGGTGAGATTACAGAACGTCTGCAACTTTGCAGATCTACAACTTTGCAGATCTGCAAATATGGCGGACTTAAAAATGCAAGTATTCCAAAAAATATCTGCAAATTCGCAATATTTATTGTGGTTTATTACCCCCAACAACACTAAACACAAATTTGGAATACGAAAACTTGATACTTGCATGTGTAAGTCAGTCATATTTGCAGATTTTCAAAGTTGCCGCCATATTTGCAGATCTGAAAAGTTGCAGACGTTCTGTAATCTCACCCTAAATCCGCAAATTTAAATAATTTTTGGAGTACCCTGTATATAAATGTGTTGTACAAAATCTTTTTGCTAATTAATAAAATAAATATAAGTAATACGGTCATACTTTTAAGTTTTTACTAAAAGCTAATTAATAATATACTTAATGTGACAAAATCAAGGTGAATACGACTATTGTCATTATAAGATTCTAAATATTTCAATCGGCATTATTAACGAAAAAACAATATTTATTTTCCTCGCGATAAAGGAAAAAAAACAGCTGGACTGAGATAGCCATGGGGCTAAAGTCGGATTTTTGGACAAATTCAGCTTTATTAAAATTCACATATTTTAATTGTCGGTCCTCGATTAAACGATTAGTTTCAAAGGGATGTGGTTTAATACAGTTGATACAGTGACGGATAAGTTGGCAACGTTTTCTCGGAATCGACTGTAGGTAGTGAATTAAAGATTTCACTGATTGCCAGTGTCGCGAAGGGTTTTTTGACTCGGGGTCACCTTGGATGTTGAGAAATTAAATTGACGAAGTAAGACTGCGATGACACTTGGCTGTGCTTACGTAACTTCAGAACTGACAAAACGGTATTCCGAATAAAGTTGGGAAATTATGATTTCGGATTTAAGAAATTCTGTCTTTGAAACCAGACTGCAATAACACTTGACTGGCCTCTCTTATGAAAGTTCAGAAACAACATGGCCCAAAATTCTGGGTTAGTAATTATTAATTTTGCCGGAGAGGCTAGTCGCGAGATTAGTGTGCATCCACATACAGTAATCTCTCCGGTCACGTCTTGGATGAGTGACTACTGAGAGGTTCCACCATGGGACAGCCGACTAGCGTCTAACCATCGACGACGTGGAATGAATGACGATGAATGAGGAAGTAAATTGGTGAATGGGAAAGTAGTAGGACCTTCAAATGGTGGTACAATAAGCCGGAGGCTGCAGTATCCTGGCAGCGATCATAAGAACATTAAAATAAATCTTTGTGAAGAGGTTACTAGTGAAAGATTCCTAACTTAATTCTCCACAGGTTAACACAGGCGGCGACAATAAAAGCGACGGTATTATTTCGGCACTAGAAGAACAGCGGAAAAAGAGAAATAATTCTCGGAGGGAGGTTTATACATTACGCTCGGGCTAGTTCGGTTTCCGAGTAGTTCGAAGTGGAAGTAGCTAATATTTACAAATTGGAGGCCTTTTGACATTTACAAAAATGAGCAGATACTGTACATGAATTTGAACGTTTAAAGCTGGATTCAAATTTCAGTAAATAGTTATATATTTTAAACTATGTGGGCTCCCGCAAATGTTCCAAAAAGGGAATTTTTAAGAAATACGGTGGTTCTTAAGAACTCTAACAGGCGGAAATTAACCTAAATTAAACATTTTTATAAATAAACTAAAAGAAAATTTAGTGATTTCCTCCCATACCAAAGAATTTGTATTTATTTTTATATTTTATTTTTATTTACTACTCTTTGTATTATTCTAATTAAAATACAATAAATTGTATTGTATCAGATAGAAAATTATTTTTAACACAGCTTTTATTTTGCTTACATACTATCCTCTTCTATACTATCCTCTTCTTATTTTCACTCAACCAACGTTCAAGTGAATTTTATGCCTCTAGAGCTTCCATTAGAAATTGGAAGCGAGAGTGACTATTACTTGCTAATGAGTTCTAATAACAACGAACCAGTCCAAGAATGACGTTGATAAAGCTAGTTTGCCGAAAATATTTTTCTCTGACGTTTTTCTTTGGACATAATAGAATTCCTGTTGTGGTATTAACCAAAGAAGTGTTTGTTTTCCAGACGGAAATGGTCGCCGTATTATTTTGTCACCCATGGCTTTGAGATTTACTTTTTTTTATTATAAAGTGAAAATAGACGCATAATGCAATTTATGAAAAACCTATGTAGCTTCCAAGAGTGTTTAAATAGTTAGTTTTGCTTGTGTTTTAAAAGTTTTTTTAAATGTCAACATCATTTAAAATGCACTTGGAAGAAAAGGATCAGTCAGAAAATTCTGTAAATAAAAGGGAATTCTACATTTCCTCTCCGTTTCTTAAATTTAATAAAATTTAAATTGACGTGCAAGAATGTTACCAGACTGATATATTATCTCGAATTTAGTAATAATGCGCATCATGAACTATGATTCTAATTCGTTTCTCCGCTGTCTAATATAGCTAGAATGTAATTGCTGGGATACATGGAACTGCGAGTCAAGAATTAATTTTGAAGAGTAACTGGAAATGCGGGATCCTACTTAATTTCCACAGGGAAATTTGCGACGATGAAAACTGCATGACACGACAAAAAAACTGATCTACTATGCTTTGTGACAAAATAATTGAAATGCATCCGGATATTTTATGAAAATATAATTAAATATTAGGAACGTTGCTCAATGGTTAGAGTTTATTTACGTATCTAGAGCTCAACGTTTTTTTCATATAATATACCGTCAGTTTTTTTTAAGTCAAACATCGCTCACTCTGTGAGTGCTTGGCTTTAAGTAGGTATAAGACATTAGAAAAAATAAGGATCCACTGGAGCCGCGCCAATAACACTTTCCATTCTTGATGCTTCTCGAATCGCATCTCGTCAGTACTTATCTAACACCTTCGCTAAGACTCAGGCACTTAGGACCGATCGACCAGATCATTCTTTTGTATAGAGACTGACTAGAATTGCAACTCTTTCTGTGTTTAGCCGAACTTCCAATCCTTCAAAGTCAAGGATATCGGCGATTGATTTTTCACAATTAATGATTTTGATATTGTCGCTTTTTTCACTCTTTTACGATTGTCAATTGAATATTTTGAGCTTATGAACCTTTCTAGAATTTTTTCTAGTTTTAATTTTACATTTCGAATTTATAATCAATTATTACTGATATATAGAATTTGTCTGGACATGTTCTTTCTTAAATGATAAAGTTTTAGTGTTTAGCTATTAAGTAAGAAATATACTATCCATTTTGGATCTCTTGGCCATACCTGCAGTTAGCGATATGTCCCCTTGTTCTACACATAATTTAATGGTCTCAAGTTTTCTGAACTTTTCACCAATATCACTAAGCAACTTATACCCGTACAGAGAGCTAGGCTTAACTTTAAAACTATTACATTGGAAGTTTTTCCCGGGTAAACATCAAACTTTCAAACTTTTGGTCAGATGTCTCCTCTCTTCTTTTCGCCAATAGTTTCTGTATTCCTTCCCTATAAATTGTACGCCAGATCCCTCTGTATATCAGTGATTCATCTCATTCTTGGACCTCTTTTATTTATTTTTGCTCTACATTCTGTGCGTTGCCCATCAGCACCCAAAAGGTGGCCACTTCCATTTTTGTCTCGCTTCATATTCTTTAATAACTTCATTTTCTATGAGTTTCTGTTTCATGTTCAATAAATTTCGACAGTGCTTTAAAAATCGGTCTGCCTGAGTGATATAAATGGCAAATTACTTACAGTCTGAACATCCATCAAAGATTTTAATTTACGGGTAGAATGCATGTGTTGAATGAATGGGAAGGACTAGACTTACGACACCCAATTGGTGGTACAATAAGCCCGCAAGGCTGCAGTGCCACCATGCGTACCCCAAAGGAGAGAAGGCAGACTGGAACCCAAGCCTAATTAGAGAGAGAGCGAGCCTGCCGGAACCCCCCAGGGGACGCAAGAGGGATGCGTGAAAGGGTATAAAAGAAAACTAATTTATTGTAAAAAATGTATTTCGTCCTAGGGTCAACATCAGGCTTCTGTTAAATAAACAATAATCTAGGAAAAATCGGTAAAGAAACTAAATTATCTCACCATAAATGTTTAGGCAAGCCGTTAAACTATCTTAAAATATTCACTGAATTATCAACTAACTTAACGTATTGTAAATGCTATATTTAAGAATCTCAAACAATTTTAAGTTTATGAGGCCTACAACAATGAAGATTGTTCCAAAATTAATTAAAGGTGCAGCCTGATCAGGAACTTGACGACTCCTCGCAGTAAAATAAATAATATGATTCCGTCTAACCCTAATATTAAAAGGAGAGACACAGAAACTATAGAAATTTCCCTTAAGGAGAATCTTAAGGGAGAAATAAATACAGTTTGTTCCACGACTTTGTTCTTCACTAACCTGAACAGAATTACATTTGACAGGTTACAAAAACAAAATTACTAATTTTTTATTGGTCATGAATTAACAGTTATTTGAAAATGAATACATGATAATATTGAATGATCGGTGGCATATAACAACAAATTTAAAATTATTTTTAGATATTTTAAATTTGTTATAAATCACAGATGATTCATTATTATCAATGTTATTAACAAATTTAGAATTATTTTTCGCTTTTGAATATTTGTTAAATAGATCATTCAATAATTATTCAATGTTATCATGTATTCGTTTTCTTTCATTGTATTTTTCTTTCGGTTTATCTGTTTATTTCTAATTTGAACTGTCTTAAAAGATTTTTTTGACTAATAACATCTGTTTCTGTCAATTCTATCTAACTATTAAGTTACTTACTTATACAATGGCCAATTCACTTATCGTATTGTTTTTCTAAAATGTGGAAGGAAAGTAATTTAGAAAATCCAGAACAAGAGTTCGTTGACTTTTCCCACCTATTGCACCGAATTTTGATGCAATTATTTATTGTCGTTCGAAGATAACCAATTACGCTAGATAAAAGTGGGCGGGATTAATTATGATGATATCTATAATTGATCGGGACAATCCTATTCTCTAATGATATTTCGGGAAGTGCTCAATAAAAACTGTCAGTCATTTGGTATCGCACACATGGGCAAGTTGACAATCAGGAGGAAAGGATGCGTGACATGGCGGAAATAACGCGTAATTATAGTTTTAGTACACAATAGTCGTTTCGGTTTGACTATAACAATGCGAAATTTTGCTCAGTGATATATTTTTTAGAACGAACGGTGTTGGTAATTTAAGAAGCATTGGTACTTTTTTTTAATAATGTGAAAAACTAAATATATCGGTAGAAATTAAAAGTCCGTTTGATTAAAGAAAAATACAGAGGCGCCATTGATGACTACATGCGTAGAACCCAAATTTTGACTTTTCAATATACGTCGCGTAGCAACGATCGCGCCAGTAGCTCGACCCAATCTTTTTCCAAGTATTCACAATTCATAAATTAAAGTAAATAATTTTTATAAGTTAGTATTGTGTATTTTTGTTACCTTTTTAATGTCTAAATGAAACACTTAGGGCTTGAAGTAAGGGAGTCTTGCAATTTGCATTTTTTTAAATTTGAACATTTCTTATATAAAAACATATATCAAATTTAAATTTGAAAAAGATATACTTAGGAGAAACATGAAAACACAGTAAAATTTTTAAGATAAAAACAAAGAATTTTTCAAGTAATGTGTCTGATTAGTACCCTAATTGGCAATAAAAAACACTTATAGCATCACCTCAGTCTGTTTGTCTGTCATAGTTGTTTTACAACAGTCGTATGCATAGTCGATCGCCAGCGACTCGCCAGAGATTCATTTCAGCGTATCGCCAGCGATTCGCTGGCGATCCGCCGGCGAAAGCCCAAAAAGCTAGCGACTCGCCGGAGATTGTCACCGCAATGTCATTTCACGCAAGTTTTTATTTTCTTTTATAGGGATTATCACCGGTATCTCTCGCATTTTATTCTTGATTCATTTCTTAAAACTCAAAAAATAATGAACGAATATCAAATTTTTCCCTATAAAAGAACATGAAAACTTGCGTGAAATGACATTCCGGTGACAATCTCCGGCGAGTCGCCAGCTTTTCGGGCTTTCGCCGGCGGATCGCCAGCGAATCGCTGGCGATACGCCAAAATGAATCTCTGGCGAGTCGCTGACGATCGACTATGCATACGGCTGTAAGAGTCCATTTGACAACATATTCAATTGAAATTTGAAGTAATCAGTGGCCCAAATTAGGCGTTAACTAAAAACGTAAATACTTTGGCTCGGAAGTCGATTGGGGTTAGAGTTAAATTAGAATATATAATTTTTGATAGATATAAAATAATGAAAGCATTTTTCAAAAATATATAATACGTTCGGTTGTTTTACTTTTTCTTTGAGACAGTTTTTCGAAAAAACGCTTAAAAATTGATTCCTTTCCAACATATCTCCAAAAGTAACTTGACTGACAACGAAAATTATCACAATTGCTGCCTATTGTATAGTTTTTTTTATACAAAGAAAGCTTCAGCTTTAAAACTTGTGTAATAATGACTGTGTCTGTTGTCTGGAATAAGTCGTTATATAAAAAATTACTTTAGATTACCTAACAAGTTGTACAACATAAAATCTGACACAAAAGTGTGTCCCAAAAAGTTTTATTACAAATGGAAAAAGATTGCCTTACATTTCACAAAAAAAATCTTGTTAAAAAGTTCTGCATCACTTCGAAATCCATAATCAAGCATCAAATTTGATAAAATTCAAAAATTTTTAATACACACCATTGATTGGAATATTTAATGTTTAGAGTAAAATGAAATTACGATGAATATAAACTTTTTTTTTTTTTAATTTTAATTATAAGTCGATCAAAAATTTCTTGCAGCTTCCATTTTAAATTAGCTTTAAATAAATGACATGGAAAATATATCTATGTAAAAATTTGATATGATTAAATTTTAACCTACGATAAGCAATTGAAAATTTTAAATAGGCAAAAATAAATTGCTCAAGAGAGCTCGAGAGAGTTCGAGAGAAACGAGAAATTCTCGTCAAGATTCTGTTTTCGAGAGAAAATGTCTCTCGTCTCGCCGAAAATGTGGCGATGACTGATGAGAAATGTACTGTTTACTATTGTTTAGCCCCTTCGCATATGACAATGACATCCTGGCAGTAAGAGAAGTCTTGAAGATATGGCTAGAAAATTGCAAAATTAGTGATTGGACGGAACGTTGACGATTTAAGCTAAATGAAATTTATCTGTACATATACATTTTACAAATAAAAGGAAACACGATGTTCCAGTTAATATAAATAATGCCGATGCAGCAAACTATTTGGGTATTACTTTGAATGGAAGGCTGCGCTGGAAAGTCCAAGTAAAAAAGATAAAAGAAGAGCTAGCAATAAAATACAACAAAATATATTGGCGGCTGATCGGAATGCGTTCTGACTTTAAATTGCAATAAATTACTCCTGTATAAATTTATAATCAAACTGAAATCAGTGTGGATATATGGCGTTAAGCTGTGGGAATGATGGGACAGCAAGAGTAACTTTCCGGAATAAAGTTAATGATGAATACCGATCAGGGAGAAGCGACAGCTTGGTGTTTTCAGTGTACCGTTTTGTAACGCGCATGTGCGAAAATAAGTTGTGTATCACTCAAAATTATGTTATCTGTCAAAGTCAGTCCAAGTTGTGTTTAGTACGTGAGCAATGTTGTGATATTTTTTGGTGTTTGTTTTGTGTAGTAATAAGATGAAGATTTTTACACACTTAGGTATTCTAATACAGATATAAAATGTGCCAAAAAGTTATTAGGAAACTAAGAATTTTATCACATGCATAAATATTAAGTATAATGATTTAATCATTTTTGACATTTTATTTTTCATATGTAGGTATTGTATTTTGTGAAATGTATGTTTTTCTTCTTTTAAATTAATTTAATAAACAATGAACTGCAGATTTTGTTTATTTTATTTTGAAATTAAATTTTAAAAAATATAATAAATTCGCGTGTTTCAATTAGGATTGGTCAAAGTGGGCGAAATCCCTTTATTATGGCTAAATTTTAAGTTACAATTATGTCAATATAAAGATGTTTTGCCCATTCATATTTACATTTATTGAATGAATCATACTGGAGTTGATTTTGGAAATATTGGTGCATACTTAAATAAGTACTATTTCTAAAAATTCGTCTATGCACACATAGTCCAATGGACGTCCACTTTAGATCTATTTGAGGGTCAGGACGTCCATATCCGGGCATCCAGTGTACGTCCTTTTATGCTAATTAAATTGACAGCTGAATATCGATACCCAGAGAACGTCTGTTTTTGGACTTAATTTTAAGTTTAGTCCAGTGGACGTCCATCTTAGGTCATTATTTATTAAGCCTACCAGATAATACCCATCTGTATATACTTCTTTTTTTTAATATAACTGGTCATTAAAAATTGACAAATTGAATCTATTGCATTTCATTCTATCAGCGGAAGTTTGAAATCTTATTCAATTATAACTGTATCTAGTAAAAAGTTTTCAAGTAGTTCCTTGGTCGAGCTAGTCTAGCGATTGAAAGCGTAAAACGATAATGGATGTGTCGTGAGTTCGAATCCTGCTCAGATCAAGCGATTTTTAATAAAAAATAAATAAATAGTGTATAAAGGTTTGCGAAAAGAATAAACAAATTATTAATAATATAAAATAGTTTGTGATGAGTTGCGGTTCTGTAAAAAAGTGGGGATGTGGTCTCAATGGAAATATAATCCTGGACGTTTTTTGAATGTCCAAATATATTCCAGAATTGGATGTCCTCTGAATGGTCAAAAGTGTGCTATTTGTATACTTCACTGGACGTCCATTGGATGTCGGAAGTCCAGAAAACTCATTTTTGAACGTCTAGACATCCAAAATTGTATATCGAATGGACGTCCAATGGACATATTTGTATTGTCTGGGTGATAGCCAGGCCAGGTATTTAACTCTAAATACATAAACCTTAAATGACATCTGGTTTAACTTGGCGAGAAAACACTTGTTTCTACACCAACTTGAAAGTCCTTTTAATATAATATAAATCTAGAAATTCTAAAAATATGTAAGTACTTTTTAAACCTAAAAGCTTTGAAAATATATGCACATTGCAAATATTTAGTTAAACCTCTCAAACTTAATGTCTTTTTAATTGTTACCTAATTTTTTTTTGGCACTCTTAATTTTATTTACCTTATTTTTAGTTAAGGAAAAGGTAATTTAATTTAAATATGGGGCTTTTATTACATTTTTAACAATAAATAAACCAAATATTGAACAAATTTTATAGATAAATTATAAAATAATAAACGTCTTTTACTTTTATAAGAAATAATTAATTATTAAATAATGAATTATATTTTGGTGCCGAAATTTCAGCATTTCTATTAACTCTAATTACTTCAATGTAATTAAATTACATTGCAACTTTTGCGCATGGACTATAACAATGATTTCAGATAGTTTGCCAAACTATTTCGCTCAGTGTAGAAAATAAGCATGTTTTCTCAGCGTGCTAAGTTGTGTATCAATCAAAGTCATGCTGTGAAAAAGGTACATCCAATATCAAAGGCACCGACAGCTACTGTCGCTTCTCCTTGATCGGTATTCTCGGGTTAATGCATGTTGGTACTTTAGAAACCGTGACCTTCACAGAGGTCTGGAAAAGTTCTTCTAATCATAAATGAAAATATATGTAATAATCAGGGGCGGTTTCTCCATTGGTTCATTTGTGCAGTGAACACCCAGTTCAATTTCATAAAGACACATTATTTTAAAACTACATAAATAACATAAAAATATAAATTTAATTTTAATATTTTTATTTTCATACGTGTTAATCTATATTTTTTGGTACATCATTGCTTTCTGGCTGATCGCGTCTCTGTGGCACAATATATCTAAGTAAACCTTGTCTGTGGCGCATTATGATGAGTGAGCCTAACACAAGTGAGACGATTTGACGAATACATATAGCTAAAAAGAGATGAAAACACGCCAACAGATCCTTCAAACTGTCAAAGAACAAATTAATTGGCGCGCCGCTCACAAACAAGTTTGCCAAACCAGTGTTGCCAGTCTAGTACAATTCACAATTGTACTAGATGTAGTACATTCTGCATGCATCAGTGTTCACGTGTAAAATATATGTATATATTGTGTTCCTTGTTTGGGTTCGTTATCAATAAAGATCCCCTTTTTTCCTCTTCAATGAATTTAGATGTCACTGCAAATAGAATTCGAAAAATCTGGTACATTTAAGGAATCTGGTACATTTTTTAGACAAATCTCGTACATAACAAAAACATTCTGGCAACTATGTACCAAATCAAAGTACAAACTGTCAATGTCAATACTGTCATTCCATCTATTTTAATAAAATTAAGATTATTTTATTTGTGATTGTTTAAAAAATGTGTTTAATTGAGAACTGCAACTTTAATAAATTGGAAGGATGTGTGTTAATGTAATTATTGTTCAAGAAAAACTTTTAAGGCAAGGTAAATAAATAAAATATTTTAAGGTTATATTTTGTTTATTTACTTTATAATAAAGCAGTAATAAAGTTTTACGACTATAATTTGTTTTATATTTTGTTTCAGTATCTAGACCATCCAAAGACAATTTCAAAATGGTCTATTTTGTACACAATTGTAAATACTATGAAGTAAGAAGTAAACAAAAAATCTGTAAATTTTTTCCCACAAAATCTGCTAAAAGGAAAAATTTAATTATTCTGATGAGGTAACTATTTGACATCATTATGGAAATGTACAATAAAAATTTGATTAAGATAAAGAGACAAATGATTTTCACTTTAAAAGTCTAAATCAGAAGAATGGATCAGCCAATTAATTTAATATACTCGATGAGAAATTTTACATAAGAAATGGTATGTACATTTAAATAGTTTACCTATATAAAGTTATGTTTACAATTATCAATTGTGTTACCCTCTAACCAAGGTCGTTTGTTACATACAAACTAGAAATATTTTATTTTAATGATATTTTTTTATTGTTTTGTTTGTATAATTTAGTATTTTCAAAAATATTAAATGTTATGGTAATTAGAATCACTACAGGTATTAAATAAAAATAAGGGTATTGGTAAAGTAGTTTACAGTTGGTACTAAAGAATGTCTCGAAAAAAGTCTCGAAATAAGTATCAAACGTAAATTGTGATTTTGATTAGGCATTTAACAAGTCACATCCCACATCTACATGCTCTGGCTAATCAATCCTATAAGTACATATCAAAACATTAATATACTATCTATAATTAAACAATAATTTAAAAATACAGATGAAGCCGATTTACCTATTTAAACAAAATTGTTATTATTCTATTATTTATTAAAACACATTATTTTTTAGTAAACTTGGACATGCAAAAGCAGCCATGAGGGTAGGACATTAGTGAAAGCAAGAATACTTTGGAATGTTCTGTGAAATACACTTAGAAAGTGTCATATGGAGAATTAAGTGTGATAACATTTTACGATATGCATCTCACTAGTTTAGTTCATAGATTTCTGTGTTCAATTATGTGCTGCTATTTCAAACTTTTAGTATCCTTTGATAAAAGAAGTTGAATATTATTGTTGACCTTTTTAAATTGTTTATTTTACCTCATACATTTTTTTCTACTCTTCATACAGTATTCTGTGAAGAGTATTATAGGTTTATTTTGTCTGTCTGTCCGATGTCAGGTTTTTTGTCTACACGATAAGTCAAAAACGAGAAATGAAATCAACTTGAAATTTTTAAGCAAAAATCAAGCTCTATAAGAGGACAAAGCTTATTGATTTTTAACAAATCTGATTAAAAATAGGGGTTAAGATGGGTTGAAATTAAAAAATCCTAAATTAAAAACGAAAAGCGATATCAACATGAAATTTTTAGTAAAAATTAAGCTTTATAAGAAGATAAAGAATATTGATACTGAAAAAAATATGAATATATGGGGGGTTAAAATATAAAAAAAAATCCTAACTGAAAAATGATATAAACTTGAAATGTTTAGCAAACATCAATCTCTAAAACCAGATGAGGCCTATTGATTGTGAAAACAATCTGGTTGAAAATGGGGGTTAAGGGGGTCTGTTAAAGTACGAAGAGTATCCTCTAGAATGCCAGGCATTATATATCTTTATTCTAGTTTGTGTCTGTGTAATATGTATTGTGATGGGACCGGATGGGACTGATCTTATAAAATAAACATTTAAAACATTTTAGTTCTTATTTTATTTGCCAATAAAAGGTTATTAAAAAATATATTTTTTATTTGACATCTGTGACAAATTGTGAAAATGATTAAACTTACAATAAAAACTAAAAAATGGTAGGTAAAGTTTCATATAAAATTTTTTACACAAAAATCAATGTAAAGTTTCTACATTACCTGATATATATTTAAAAATAATCTCAAATTGTGAGGAAAAGTCAGTTTACTAACTAATAATGTTTAGATTGTTTTCAACGTATTAAAAAAAAACAAATATTACACTAACTAAAATATTCATTTATTAATAGTTGTAATGCTTGAAAACAGTATGATGTTGATAATAATAATTACACTTAATACAAACTCAGATAATAAAAAAACAGTGATATTGACTCTTGTACAAGGTTTTGATCCGAACTTACAAATGATAAAATTATTGGAAAAAGTGAACACCCATTTCAAATTACCACGAGCCGCCACTGGTAATAATATATTATATTTTAATAACTGGTTATGTTTTAAAAGAGAGGAACATAAATATGTCTTTTCACCTACTAAAAAAGAACAAGAAAATGTACATGACATTTTTTTCTTAACTCATCCTTGATAAAAACCCTTTAATTGGTCACTAATACGAACATTTTGCAGCTAGTATTTGTCACATAAATTAAAGTGTTTTTTTACGATCACTATCGAAAGTAGGCTTTTACGTCTTGAAAAGTAACTGCAAATTTGATGTGTTCTGCAAGCTGTGATTATTTTGGCATTATTGGCGCTTTTAAGCGGAAAGTAACTTTGATGAACGCCGAAATTTATTTATAGATAAAAT
This sequence comes from Psylliodes chrysocephalus, assembly GCA_927349885.1. NCBI lineage: Eukaryota > Metazoa > Arthropoda > Insecta > Coleoptera > Chrysomelidae > Psylliodes > Psylliodes chrysocephalus. The sequence goes on from OV651813.1 coordinate 40,303,486, forward strand.
AAAATATTTTCATAGCCTATATAATTATTTTAATTGACTTTCAAATATTTTAAATCATCCAACAGTATTTTACGTAAATAATTAAGGGCCGATCTTTTCACCTTTGAGTAAAGTTACATGTAGGTTTACTTGACAGATTATCAAACAATAGCCCTATAGTTTAATCAGCAAGTTGTTACTTCTAACTTTACTCAGAGTTGAAGACTGGCCCTTAATCATACATAATTACCGACATATAAGTACTAAAATTAAATAGAGTGTATCCTGTATGCTCATACACACAATTTTTTCTCTTAGAAGAGTAGGCTTATCTCAAATGAATTTACAATATTATAACGAAAGAAGGTAACCCAGTTCTAATAAAATAAAATAATTTTATTTTGGTGTGATCGTAGAAAAATCTTGTGTGCAGAAAGCCTTTGGCAGTCTCGACTGATTGCCGCGTTCCGCTAACGCGTCGCGCGACAACTTTCTGTCTCAACTGCTACTTTCCGCTCTTAATACACAAATAGCTATTTTTTCAACTATCTTTTTATAATTCTCGAGTTAGATCTCTATATTATTTATTACAATCAATTCAATTATTTCCTAAGTTAAATCTGAAAATTCTGCCTTTTAAATATTTCATAAATCTAAAACCTATTAGGAATTTTAGAAAAAATGCATAGTTGGTTCAAAACTATTTGTTCACATACATACATACCTCTTTTCTTATATCCGACTTATAAATTGACCATCAACTAGTTATACAACATAACATAACAATAAATAACCTGCCAGAGGTACATATCTATAATACAACACAATTATTTATTATTTTCAACGTAACTGTTAAGCTCGCTCTATTCATTCTCCCCGGGCATGCAACATATGGTGCTTCACTTGAAAACAATTACGGTAAGATAGCAATTTTGTTTAGTTGCTACTGAAATGAGAATGTGATATATTTCTTTTAGTTTGATCATATGGCGTATGTGTAGTTAACCAAGTTGAAAGGTTCTGATTTCTTTGTTGACTCCATCACTTAGATAATACTTGCTTCAGCGATGTATTTATCGGAGAAACATTCATGCATAACGATCAAATTCCAATATAATTAGTTTTATACAGGACTACCAGGACTTTATTATATCAATAATTCAAGGGCGCGCAAATTTATAATAATGCCTGTGCATCTTTGCCTACTGATCTTTACTTGCTATGGATATATTCATTTACTGTTTTTCTAGGTGTAGGTTATAGATAAGATCAACAAATATTTGTGAGATGAGGATTTTAAATAAAGTAAAAAAAATTAAATGGTTGGAAAGCTATTTACGGTGAAATAAGAACTGAGTAGGAGGGGGGAAAAAAATCAAACCAGGAATTGAAAGAACCGTATAAAAACCCCAATTCGAGGGCTGTTCTCTTTCCGTTGATCCTAGTAAAGTAAAAACCAGTTTATTTACAAAAGAATATTTATTTATAATTTTTTTAAGCATTCTTCTTCTTAGTCAATATTATTGCATCCGCTAAAACCATTCTTAAAAACATTTTTTCCAATCTTCTGGCCGTAGTTTGTTTATTTAATTTTTAAAGGCACCAACCGCTTCTTCGGCCGATGTAAAACGTAAACCCCGTAATTTATTTACTCTCGGAAATAAAAAGAAGACATTAGGTGCTCGGTCTGTACTATACGGCGAATGACCCATTATTTCTATGTTTTGGTTCTGCAGTGTGAGCTCGAGCGTTATCTTGATGAAAGATGATCCTTCCTATTGGCTATTTTTCGCGAACCTATTGGAGAACCTTAAGTGTACCATTCTGAACTAACAGTATATCTATCATCCAGTGCTACAGTTGAAACATGCCCAGTAATTACAAAAAAAAGTGGTGACGCATCTTTTTGTTTCGGTTTTTTCACGAACAACTTTTGTTACAGCTGACCAATTCTCAAAGACCCAAACTGATGATTGTTGCTTGTTTCTGGATCATAGAAGTATATCCATGATTCATCACCTGTTATGATGTACACCAAATTAGACGATTCACGACGGTTAAAGCGATCTAGTGTGGAACTGCACCATCTCACACGGTCTTCTTTTTGAGCTAAAGACAAGTTGTGAGGAATCAAATGTTTGTGTAAAATAGTGTAAATTACTTTCATACCATTCTTTAAAGTTGTTTGAATGTTTTTGACAGTAATGTGCTGGTCCTCTTTAATCATGTTTCGAATAAGATCAATATTTTTAGGAAAACAGACCACGTTAAAATTCATTGTATTCCATTTTTACAAAAATTGTTCAAAATTGTCACCATTTGTCCGATTAATGCATAGTCTTGCTCGGCGTACCCACGACTCCTGACAGACCTCAAAAATAAAATCCGGATGTCCGCGAATAACATCACAAGCATTTACAATGCGGTCTTGAAGTTCTTCCACAGTATTTACTTCTCCATCGTGATACACCAACTGTTTTAAATAACCCCACAGAAAAAAATCACAAGGCGTTAGGTCCGGGGAGCGTGCAGGCCAAGAAACGGGTCCATTCCTCCCTATCCATCTATTCGGAAACTGTTCATTCAAATATTCACGAACACCTCTTCTGAAATGCGGTGGAGCTCCGTTATATAGAAACCACATATCCTGCCTAACATTCAGTGGAACATTTTCTAATAATTCTGGCAGATGGTGTCGAAGAAAATCTAAATAAATGTCACCGGTTAGCCGAGGTGGAAAAAAGTATGGTCCTATAAGCATGCCATTTACTACACCAGCCCAAACATTTAATGAAAATCTATGTTGGAAATTAGATCTTCTTACGGCATGCTGATTTTCTACTGCCCAAACATGATTGTTGTGAAAATTGAATATCCCATTTCGTGTATATGTGGATTCGTCTGTAGCTAAAATTATTTTCGTAAAATCTTCATTTCTGTTCAACTCTTGTAAAAACCACTGGCAAAATTCAACTCTTCTAGGATGATCTTCAGGTTGTAATGCTTGTACCCGTTGATAATGATAAGGGTAATATTGTTCCTGTCGTATTGTTTTCTACACTTTACTATGAGAAACATCGACTTGAGTTGCTATGGCTCTGGTACTTATTGTTGGGTCATCTTCCACCATTTCCAAAATATTTTCCTCAATTTCTACCATTTCAGGTGGAGCAGGTCTTCCAGCGTGACCCCCTCGTTGTTCTTTCAAGTATCCTGTCTCACGAAGTCGAATAACTAAATTTTCAAACATCCGTGGAGCGGATGATTTCTTAATGGAAACCTTTCCGCGTAAAGGCGACATGCTGCGGCTGTATTTTGTTGGCACTCTCCGTATGTTAGTATTATGTCCACTAGTTCATTGTTTCCATAAACGTGGGCCATTTTTTCGTACAAAATATCAAAAAAATTAAAGTGATACGAATTAAACGCTTGATACCAATAACTAACCGAAAATCTTTCTCAAAACCGTAAAACAAAAAAAAATAGCCATACCAAGATAAGTAAAATTGTCGTAGTAAACAAACAACGATAAGTTTTAACTTGGCAGTGGTCAGGAATATTAAAATATGCGGATAAATAGTTTGTATTTGTTTTAGTTTTAAAATTTTGAAATTCCTTTTTATTTCTTTTAATATGCAACTTTTATTTAGGTGATTTTTGGTATATCGACTTCTTTTGACGAGTTCTACAAGCTGTTAAAATAAATGACTCAACTTTGAAAACACCCTGTATAACAATTCGAATGTCGAATATTTAATTTCTGACCCTAATTTTAACTTAGTCGCGCTATTTGTACAAAAAGGCTGCGCACTGTACTGTTCTCGAAGAATTCCAGGTATTTCTCGAACGTACTAAATGATTTCTGGCAACTTTCTAGTAGTTTCTTCACCGATCGCCTCGCATTCTCCACAGATCATCCACAGACTGAGGTTCTTTTTCGATAGACTGGAGCTGAACACAGGCGGATCAATAGAGGTTTTCGGAAGTGACTTTTTTAATAATTTTTAGTAACAGCTAAAGGTGATGACTCAAATAAGATAAAGAGGAACTTAAGGGATTAGCATGACCGGCTGGGTCGAAAAAGATTCGCACGACAATAACAATCACCGAAACGCAAAGAATATTGTGGCTGGAACATGTAAACAGGTTAAATGGAAGGAAACTGCCAAAATTAGAAAAAACAATGGGCAACAAAAAAACGATGAACAAATAAAGATATGCTATTAATATGCTAAATAAAATGTATTTAAAATAAATAAAAAACAATAGTACGTATTTTTATTTAATTTTCGTATTTTTCAAAAATAAAAAAAAATAAATAAAAAAATTGCATCTATTGTGAATTAAAACGCGTCGCGAAATGCAAAATTGTCATGTTAAGTGTGTGTATTTTATATGTTTTTAGTCGATATTTTTTACAACTTTCAGTTGTCTGACGTCTTGTTTGCAGGAATTTTAAACTAAATTCTTGCATATGACACTTCCTGATGGTCCCGCCTACCACTTTACAAAATTCCAGCCGGAGGTACGATCATACCATATAGGTCAACCTATTTTAATTTATATTTCATTTCGGTTTCTTTTATTTTCCCTCTGATGATGGCTGATCAGCCGAAACTAGTTGCTGCTTTACTTTTCTAAATAAGCAAATGTGGTATTGATTTGGATGTTCCTTTATTCTACTGTGTTATTGTTTCCAAACTTTATTATTGTCCTTAATACGTTTAGTAAAATTGCCGATGCAGACATACTAGAACAAAACTACCGCTGGTTAGTTCGAGTAAATTTAACAGAATTTCTAACTTTCCCACTTAATATACGATATTTAGAGGTGAACGGAGCTTGAAAATTGTACGGTGATTAATAATGGAAAAGTAGAATTATTTATTATTCTGTAAAAATGCAAATAAACCGTTCACTGCGAGTTCGTGGAAGCAAAAGAGATTAGCGAAATTTTAACCAGCTGCAATTATTTTTAAAAAGTTACTAAATTAATTCTACCAAGAACTTCGTTATTATAATGAATCCGGAAATGTTTTATTCTTAAAATCAAATGGTATCGGAAAAGTAATAGTTAAATGCCAAATTTAAATATTGTAATATATACATGTGGAAGCTTGTTGCCTAGTCTACTTAAAAGAATATATAATATTTATCAAAACTTACCAAAGCACTTTAGGTGATCCAATAGGGTAATAGTAGTATTACTCTAATTTAGCACATTTTTTATTTATCCTAACCTAAGTAAAAATCGTCGATGTTATGTACAAGTAATAGTTTTGTCACATTTACCTTCCAATTCGTTAAAACATATATCCACTCGTTTTTATCATACACTTGCCTTGAAAATCGTCATTTTTTTGAACTTTTGTCTGCTTGTGTCAGTTTTAAATCGGGACTAGGCCTTCCCAAAGATTTAATATGGTATTTTTCAGCCAGCGAAAATCTCGAAAAATTAGTTTTTAAAATATCGTCGCTGTTACTGCAATAATTTTAAAATTAACTTTTCAGCGTAAGATTGATTCCAAAGCAAAATAACTGGTTCTAATGGACTGTACAAGCTTGTGCGTATACCCAATAATAAAGAGAAGATTAAAATGACATTGTTAATGTAAACATGTCATTTTAATCTTCGTTTAATAATTTAAACTTCGGCTCTTGGCTAATATCACTTATGTTGTCAATAAACAGAAATAAACTATAAGTTACTAATATTTTTATAACTCCAGAAAATTTTTGCAGTAACAATGACGATATTTTGTACACTATTATTTGCCAAGTTATAAAAATGCCGTAACTGAACCACGAACCACTCTGATACAAAATAAACTAATAATCACGAAAACACTGAAATTAATAGAATACAAAATACAAAATTTTGTCTTACAAATAAAAGGAAAAACAAAGGAATACGTGAATTGAGGGCGCTACAACTTATAGCCCTAACAGCCAACAACATTAGCGAATAGCTAACGGAAAATATAATATATAGAGAATGCCAGGAACGGACTCCAGATTTTGATTTTAACAAGTAAAGCAAAAGAAGCCGTATGAAAGTTAAAAATAGACGTAGAATACGAGTAGTATGGGTAGATAATATAATACATTTTCATTTTATATTTGTATACATTGGTTTCCCCAGGTACTGGGGGCTGAAGCCCTACAGCCCTTATAGATAACCTGCCACTGTGTTATAATATTCAGCGTGTCTAATTTGAGTCTCTAGATTGGTATCTCACTTCATATGAAATAGAAGCAGTGGCAGCTCGTAGTAATTTAAAATGGGTGTTCACTTTTTCCAATAATTTTATCATTTGTAAGTTCGGATCAAAACTTTGTACAAGAGTCAATATCGCTGTTTTTTATTATTTGAGTTTGTATTAAGTGTAGTTATTATCAACATCATACTGTTTTCAAGTACTACAACTATTAATAAATGAATATTTTAGTTAGTGTAATATTTGTTTTGTTTTTAATACGTTAAAAACCATCTATAAACATTATTAGTTAGTAAACTGACTTTTCTTCATAACTTGAGATTATTTTTAAATATATATCAGGTTATGTAGAAAGCTTGACATTGATTTTTGTGTAAAAAATTTTATATGAAACTTTATCTACCATTTTTTAAGTTTAATCATTTTCACAATTTGTCACAGATGTCAAATAAAAAATATATTTTTTAAATACCTTTTATTGGCAAATAAGAACTAAAATGTTTTAAATGTTTATTTTATAAGATCGGTCCCATCACAATACATAATATTACACAGACACAAACTAGAATAAAGATATATAATGCCTGGCATTCTAAATGATACTCTTCGCAGTTTAACAGACCCCCTTAACCCCCATTATCAAGCAGATTGTTTTCACAATCAATAGACCTCATCTCCGTATAGAGCTTGATTTTTACTAAAAATGTTGATATCGCTTTTCATTTTTGATTTTTTTTTTTAATTTCAACCCTCCTTAAAACCCCCATATTTAATCAGATTTTTTTATATAAAAATGGCTTCTCCTTTTAGAGATTGATGTTTGCTAACAATTTCAAGTTTATATTATTTTTCGTTTTTCAGTTAGGATTTTTTTTTATATTTTAACCCCCCTTAACTCCCCAATATATTCATATTTTTTTCAGTATCAATAGGCTTTATCTTCTTATAAAGCTTCATTTTCACTAAAAATTTCATGTTGATATCGCTTTTCGTTTTTAATTTAGGATTTTTTTTAATTTCAACCCATCTTAACCCCCTATTTTTAGTCAGATTTGTTAAAAATCAATAGACTTTGTCCTTATAGAGCTTGATATTTGCTTAAAATTTTTAAGTTGATATCATTTCTCGTTTTTGACTTACCTTGCAGACAAAAAACGTGACATCGGACAGACAGACAAAGTAAACCTATAATACTCTTCACATAATACTGTATGAAGAGTAAAAAAAATGTATAAGGTAAAATAAACAAATTAAAAAGGTACAACAATAATATTCAACTTCTTTTATCAAAGGATACTAAAAGTTTGAAATGGCAGCACATAATTGAACATTTACATAAATCTGTGAACTAAACTAGTGAGATACACATCGTAAATTGTTATCACACTTAATTCTCCATATGACCCTTTCTAAGTGTATTTCACAGCACATTACAGAGTATTCTTGCTCTCACTCTGTCCTATACCCTTATGGCAGACTTTTGCATCTCCATCTTCACTAAAAAATAGTGTTTTAATAAATAACAAAATAATAGTATTTTGTCTAAATAGGTAAATCGGCTTCATCTGTATTTTCAAATTATTGTTTAATTGTAGATAGTATATTAATGTTTTGATATGTACTTATAGGGCCAGATCATGTAGATATGTGGGATGTGACTTGTTAAGTGCCTAATCAAAATCACAATTTATGTTTAATACGTATTGCTTTTTTCGAGACATACTTTGTTACCAACTGTAAACTAATTTACCAACAGCCTTATTTTTATTTAATACATGCAGTGATCCCAATTACCATAACATCTAATATTTTTGAAAATACTAAATTATACAAACAAGGTAATAAAAAAATATTAAAATAAAAGATTTCTGGTTTGTATGCAACAAACGATATAGGTTAAAGGGTAACACGATTGATAATTACACGCAAACATAACTTTACATAGGTAAACTATTTAAATGTACATACCATTTCTTAGGTAAAATTTCTCATCGAGTATATTAAATTAACTGGTTGATCCTTTTTTCTGATTCACACTTTTAAAGTGAAAAACCATTTGTCTCTTTATCTTTATCAAATTTTTATTGTACATTTCCATAATGATGTCTAGTTACCTCATCAGAATAATTAAATTTTTCTTTTTAGCGGGTTTTGTGGAAAAAAAATTTACAAATTTTTTACTTATTTCTTACTTCATAGTATTTACAATTTAGTACAAAATAGACCATTTTGAAGTAGTCTTTGGATGGTCTTAGACACTGAAACAAAATATAAAACAAATGACAGTCGTAAAACTTTATGATAGGTAAAAAAATCAACATAACCTTAAAAATTTTAATTTACCTTGCCTTATAGAAGTTTTTCGGGAACAATCGTTGAATTGGCACACATACTTTCAATTTATTGAAGACACAGTTCTTAATTAAACACATTTTTTTAAATAAGCACAATTAAAATATTCTTATGTTTTTAAAGTATTTAATAGCAGAGGAATGACACTAATGACAGTGATAGTTTGTTTGATTTGGTACAGTGTTGCCAGAATATGTTTTTGTTATGTACCAGATTTGCCTAAAAAATGTACCAGATTCCTTAAATGTATCAGATTTTTCGAATTCTATTTGCAGTGACATCTAATTCATTGAAAGGGAAAAAAGGGGTCTTTATTGATAACGAACCCAAACAAAGAACACAATATATAGTTTACACGTGAACACTGATGCACGCAGAAAGTACTACATCTAGTACAATTGTGAATTGTACTAGACTGGCAACACTGGTTTGGCAGCCTTGTTTGTGAGTGGTTCGCCAATTAATGTGTTCTTTGACAGTTTGAAGGATCTGTTGGCGTGTTGTCTTCTCCTTTTAGCTGTATGCATTCGGCATATCGTCTCACTTGTGTTAGGCTCACTCATCATAATGCGCCACAGACACAGTATACTTAGGTATACTGTGACACAGAGACGCGGTCAGCCAGAGGACAATGATGTACAAAAAAATATAGATTAATACGTATGAAAATAAAAATATTAAAATTAAATTTTTATTTTTATGTTATTTATGTAATATTAAAATAATGTGTTTTTATGAAATTTAACTGGGTGTTCACTGCACAAATGAACCAATGGAAAAACCGCCCCTGAATAGAAGGTTGGTTAAATGAAGAATGTTTTAGATGATGATGCTAATCTTGGATCAGTTTTCAAAATTATTAAAAGCTATGTAGTTTTTCAGTTATTTCAAAACTATTATTTCCGAATATTAGTATACAATCGAAGTTGATCAATTGAAAATACCGAGTAGGCTGTAAATAAAATGATGCAGCACCAAAAAGACTTTTGTCCCCATGTATTTTTATTCAAATATCCATATAATTTAATAAATTAAATTTATTGAATGTCTTTATTAATAAGCAAAAGGCTGAAGACCCGGATGAATCGAAAATAATTAGCAGTCAATGTCATGAGCACTCAGTCATGAACAGTTATGACTAAGCAGTTTCTAAGACATGTTTTATCAAAATCGATGCTAATTTCATTCATCTTTCAGTTAAAAATTGCTTTGTACCATTTATGAAAGAATGTGTGTAAAATAAAATTAAAATAGTTGTCCTTAATTTGAGGTGACTAGATAAGAAATGCTTATTACTATTTTGCATGCCAATTTATTTATATATTAAAAAGTTTGAAGGTGATTTTGAAGCTTTTTATAACGATATGGACCATTTACCTAGATTTTATTAAATCTATTACGTATGTGCCAAAGTAATATAAGTTATTTTTGGTTGTAAAAGCAATTCTGATTATTCCGATGACTTCATTGTTTTTTCTTAGATAATATTAAAATTTACATATTTCGTAAGTATTCATTTTTGATCTGTATTTTATTTTTCAAGCAATATCAACAACAGTCCACAAAAAAGATTGTTACCATGTTATGTAAATTTTTTGTTGACAGAAATTAATATTAAACAATATAAATGTTGCTTTATCGTTATCTCTATTAGTTGTATTATTTTAAAAACATCATGCGATGCGACAAGCAGTCTGACGTTAAATTCAGTAATAAATTGCGAAATTGTAAACAATGAAATATTTTTGAATAGTAAGAACAACGTTTATCAAATTTATACAATCAACAATTTAGTTTTTTAATTTTTCTCTATTCGTTTTTATCATTTTTTAACAATTATTGCCATCCTATGTTTATTTATTATCGATTTTCTTATTTTTGCTTGTACAGAGGGGGTGGAGGTCTAAAATCATTGAAAGTGTGCTTACAAGAAGGGAGGGGTCTCAAGACGTATACTATTTAACTTAATAATAATAAACGTTGAACTTATTAGCTATCATTACAAAATTATTTATAAACCAAAAGTTAGTTTGTATTTTAATCAACGGATTGGATTTGGGTATTGCAATAATTGAGTTTTAAATTAAATAATTCATCGACGTATATTACAATTAATTTATAATAAAATGATTTGTTAATTGAATTTTCGTAAATTGGGTTAATCTAATTCAACAAAATTAAATTAATTTCATAATTATTCAATTAAAAACGGATTCACAAATTGAATTGCCATTTTTGTGCAACTTGATATTTCTGCGTAAATTATTTCTCAAAGTTGCAACATGGGATTTAAAATTTTTTACTACTGATATATATTTTTTAATATAGTCAAATAGTGACTATTGTTATTGAATTAGTGTTAACTAACCAAAATCACTTGGACTAGTTGATTAATAACACGAAAATAGCGTTTTTGTTATTGTTAATAATGCGTTTCATTTTGATACGAAAAATAAAATTTTATTATACGTTCCTATTTTGTTGTTTTTTGTTATTTGATGTTTTTATTATTTGAAGTTTTTGATTCTTATTGTGCGTAAATTGTTGAAAATTTGATGGCAAAATTTTGAGTCGTAGTGTATATAGAATTGTCGTGCGAAACCGACCTTGTTCTCTATTTACGTTTACGCAATATAGAGTTTGACGTTGGCGACGTGATCTCTAGTTATTCTATCTACTTGTATAATGTGTTTGAGCTCAATTGATTGGGCGTGGGTTAGGTTATTAAATAACTCGAATAACTTTGAAAAAAAAGTTGGGCACCACTATATTTAAAGCTTACTATACTTGACTTCAGATTAGTGATAAAAATATAGAAAATCACTAACCACTAACAAATTATATTTAAACCATGCTTTAGATAAGGTACTAGCAAATTCTAATTCACATAGTTTTACTAAATTCAAATTTAAGATGATTTATTCAATTGCACTTATCTGTTGTTAAAACGAGGTAATATAAGGAATGTTTATTTGCATGCTATATCTTCAGACAACTTCTTCAAAGGGATTCGGGATCCTTATTCGTAATTCAGCAACTTGAATGATCTCGTGATATTTGGTATTCCAACTTAACTCGAAACTGTCTAGATCTTCTCGATGAACCAAACCACGGTCTTCAGATTGTACCAAAACCAAAACAAACTTCTAGGTATAAAAACCATAAAACTTCTTGATAGGAATTCAAAACTTCTTGATAGGAGTTCAAAACGTCTAGATATAAATCCAAATAAACCGTCTAGATATAGCCATGCAAAAAATAAAGGGTTGAAATGTTAAGACAAGAAATAGGAAATTTGAACAGGATTTAGATAAAATGCTTTAATTATTAAATGAACAATTTAAAACTATTAAATGAATAATTTCACAGAGACTAAAATTAATATGAAAAGGAAAAATCCTATTTAATACACTTAAACATAGTAAAGCATAATATCTTATTCCAAACAAATAAGATATAAATTAATATAAAACGAACATGTGTTATCCATTGTTGATATTGAGGTTATGTTCAATACTTGACAATCTATTTAAGAAATCCTTGTACAAAATATATATTTTCAACAATATATCATATTTAAAACTTATCTTATGAAATAATTCTCACAAGGCGAATGAATAAAGGAAGAAGACGACGACATTTGAGTAGAGGTGATTGTGTCAAAATAACTAATAACGGTTTTTGACTTTTTCTAGACTGTTACAATTTTATATAAGTGAAATCTTTCGCCGTTTATTATAAATACATTGTTTTAAATAAATAAACTATTTTTAAATTAAATAATCGTTACAGAATAAAATACTTATGATAGAACATCCAAACAAATTATGTTATACAAGCTGCTTCGGAATATAATTTAAAAAATTAACGATTCCTTATCTAAAATAGAGGCGCCAGAAATCGACTTTTAATTTTTAATTCAAAATTTTACAAACAAAACAATTAGGAGGGTGTAGTTTAGCAATGAAGGAGTATTTAAAAATATATTAAATGGAGAAGTCTCCTGTATTGGAGGTATGGAATCTATAGTAATTTTTTATACTTTATTCTGGAACACCCTGTATACTATATAAGTAATTAATAGTGTATAAATTCTCTGGATTTAAATTAATTGTATGTTATATAAGCTGGGAAATTTCCAAATTTGATTTGCTCTTTCACAGAAGATGTTATACCTAAAAAAATGGGCCAAATGTATCAACGTTTAAGAGATATTGGACAAAGCAGTTTATGTTATCATTACTAATCTGGATTTAGAGAAAATTATATTTGTGAAAATGCTTTCCGATATTCTTTTAGAAGGGATGATGGTAAAGTAATTCTTAAAAATAGATTTCAAATGATTGAGAAAGATCTTTGTGATTCAAGAGAACATAATTAAATTCGTTTCAAGACTATTTAAATAATACCAAAAATGGTTAAATACAGTGGCAGCTTTCGATAATTTAAAATGGGCACAAGAGCCAATATCACCGTTTTTTTTTATTATTTGAGTTTGTTAATATTATCAACATAATACTATTTTCAAGCGCTTCAACTATTAATAAATGAATATTTTAGTTATTGTAATATTTGTTTTGTTATTAATACGTATAAACATTATTAGTTAGTTAACTGATTTTTCTTCATAATTTGAGATTATTTTTAAATATATATCAGGTTATGTAGAAAGCTTCACATTGATTTTTGTGTAAAAAATATTATATAAAACTTTACCTACCATTTTTATTTTTATTGTAAATTTTATCATTTTCACCATTTGTCACATATGTCAAATAAAATAATATATTTTTTAAATACCTTTTGTTGGCAAATAAACTAAGAACTAAAATGTTTTAAATGTTTATTTTATAAGAGCAGTCCCATCACAATACAGAATATTACACAGATACAAACTATAATAAAGATATATAATGCGCGACATTCTAAATAATACTCTTCGCAGTTTAACAAACCCTCTTAATTCCCATTTTCAACCAGATTGTTTTCACAATCAATAGGCCTCATCTCCTTATAGATCTTGATTTTTACTAAAAATTTCATGTTGATATCGCTTTTCATTTTTTTTTTAATTATTTTAAGCCCCCTTAACTCCCCAATATATTCAGATTTTTTTTCAGTATCAATAGGCTTTATCTTTTTATAGAGCTTCATTTTTACCAAAAATTTCATGTTGATATCGCTTTTAGTTTTTAATTTAGGTTTTTTTTTTTAATTTCAACCCATCTTTACCCCCTATTTTTAATTAGATTTTTTCAAAAACATAAGGCTTTGTCCCCTTATAGAGCTTGTTTTTTCCTTAAACTTTTCAAGTTGATATCATCTTTCGTTTTTTACTTATCGTGCAGACAAAAAACGTGACATCGTGCAGAAGGGCAAAGTAATCCTATAGTACTCTTCACAGACTACTGTGTGAAGGGTAGAAAAAAAATTATAAGGTAAAATAAACAGTTTAAAGAGGTCAACAATAATATTCAACTTCTTTTATCAAATTTATAGAAATCTGTGAACTACAATAGTGAGATAGATACACATTGTAAACTGTTATCATACTTAATTCTCCATATGACCCTTTCTATGTATATTTCGTAGCACATTCCAAAGTATTCTTGCTGACTTTTACATGTCCATATTTACTAAAAAATAATGTGTTTTAATAAATAACAGAATAATAGTAATTTTGTCTTCAGCTTTATTTTCAAATTATTGTTTAATTGTAGATAGTATATTAATATTTTGATATGTACTTATAGGATTGATTACCCAGAGCAGATATAAATGTGGGATGTGACTTGTTAAGTGCCTGTTATAATCAAAATTAATATTTGATACTTATTGTAATGTGAGCCATTTCATTATTCAGTCATGCTCTAATACTCCAAGTCCCTCTCTGTATTATTTGGCCTTTGAGGCTCAACTTGTCCGCTTATTATACATAATTAAACCCCTTAAGACCAAACCTATGGGACGACTATGGTGGAGACACTTTCGCGAACATTCCAGAGTCAACGAGATACTATTTCTAGTCTAAATATAACGTGATAACGTTTCTAGTACATTCTGGTTATTTTGGTGGAGGAGCATTCTAGACCACCAATTTGTATATAAATATTGGTGGAGGATCAACAAAAGTTAGTTATTATATGGACAGTGAAGATAAATAGTAATTAGTAGATAGACACTGGTGAATATAAATAGTGATCAGTTTAAAGACATTTGAAGTATATATAAATTAGAATAGTTGTGTTATAAAATAAATAAGTGTTTAAATAAATTATTAATAAATAAACTGTTGTTTTAAAGTAAACAAACATCACATTATTGTTGTTTTCGAGACATGCTTTATTACCAACTTTAAACTAATTTACCAACAGCCTGCAAGGATCCAAATTATCAATAAACCTAATATTTTTGAAAATACTAAATTATACAAACAAGGCAATAAAAAAATGTAATTAAAATAAAAGATTTCAGGTTTGTATGGAATACACAATCTAGGCTAGGGTGTAACATGATTGATATTACAGACAGACATAACTTTATTATTATATTAAATTCAGCTGGTTGATCCATTTTTCTGATTCACACTTTTGAAGTGAAAAACCATTTGTCTCTTTATCTTTATCCAACGTTTAGTGTACATTCAATATTCAAATTTTCCTTTCAGCGGGTTTTGTGAAAACACAAAAATTTACAAATTTTTTGCTTACTTCTTACTTTATAGTATTTACAGTTTGGCACAAAATAGATTAACATTTTGAATTAGTCTTGGACACTGAAACAAAATATTAAACAAATAATTATAGTCGTAAAACTTTATCATAAGTAAATAAAACAACATAACCTTAAAAAGTTTTATTTACTTTGCCTTAAAGAAGTTTTTCGGAAACAGTCGTTGAATTGACACAAATACTTCCAATTTATTAAAGTCGCAGTTTTATTAAAACCTAATTTTTTAATAAATTCAATACACAATTAAAATTCTTATATCATGTTGGATTTTTTAAATTTGTCAGCTTGATTGGAGATTGAAGATAGAGAATGAAGTAGGTAGAGACACATATGAACACTATTTTGTGATATGACAAGTGGAGGCACTTTGAGTCATATTTTGATTAATTTTAAGTTAATCATTTTATATTTAAAGATTGACGGAATAAAAATGCTTTTATATCATTTAAATCATGCTATTTTAAAAAAATGGCATTTATTATAACCAAAACTTTCTAGCTCGAATTTGACATGTCGTAAAAGTATAATGCAAAAGTGCAGACACTTCTAGTACCATCATTGTATCTCTTTATTCTCTATCTATGATTTGAAAGATTCGTAGGCTCTACCCTACTTTGTGACGTCACTGCGTGCGTAGCGCAAAATAATATGATTTTAGTGATTTTAAGTAGGTCATTGTTCGTTTTATCGATCTGTTAACGTGTTGACATCTCTTTTTAGCTAGAGGCTTTAGGGAAAGCATCTCACTCCCGCGGGCTCACTCAGAAAAATGAGCCAAAAAGATGCGATTAGCCAGAGCGCAGTGGCGTACCAAAAACTAGATTAACACGTATGAAAACAATAAAATTATTAAAATTGAATTTATATTTTTATGGTATTTATTTTAAAATAATGTGTTTTTATGAAATGTAACTGGGTGTTTACTGCACAAATGAACCAATGGAGAAACCGCCCCTGGTTAATTATAATGAGTTTACCTATAAATGTTTAGTTGTCAAATAATGTTGGTATACCTCAAGAAAATACATTACGCCCTCTTTTATATGTAAAGGACACATTTTGAATATTACAAAATGACTATTATCTCTCACCAATTTTTATATTATATTTGACTTAACTAATAACAATTTTTTTTTCAAATAACCTAAAATATTTTATTTCTGTTGCAGGTAAATAGAATTTCAATTTTGGCATCAAGTTCTTAGAAATTATTTTGTAAGTAAAATATTTCATTTTGTTTTCTCGTTTATATTTGAAATAACAGAAGTTATAAAAATACGGTTTATTTTAGTACGCAAGATTTTTTGCATCTTCATCAAATGTTAAAATTAAGCAGGTACTTTTTATCTCTATTTTGTAAAATGAATAGCCTAGCTCTACTATAAACTATTCAATGCTGTTCCAGTAAAAACTTTATAGTTCTTAACCGTTTTTATTTACGAATCATTTATGGAAATCATTCTTACTAGCATACTTTTAATGATAAATAATAATAAATTTACAAATTTTAAAATTACAAAAATGAAGTAAATAAACGAAAAAAACATCACATTAAGTTGTTTAAATACAACTTGCGCGTAATTAAAACATACAAAAATAACTAAAAATTACACAAATTTTGTTTTTTGAAGATGTTGCGATAGGGTTGCTATAAAGTCTACAACCGTGATAGTCGTCTAAAATCATAATAAGCGTCTAAAACCAGCATAAATATTTACAGTCTACAGTTTGGTTAATCGCCTTCAATAGGGAATGTCACTAATTTAATTTTTTTATTATTTATTTTATCAATTTCGTATATTTTAAGTATTGATTTGCCTTTAGAAAAGATCCATTTTTTATATTATATTGAAACCTCTTATTTATTTATCAGTTGCAGTTCGTTTATATTAAATAATTTTGTCCCTAAGTACAAGGAGATACGTTTCTTTAAATTTATTTTTATTTCTAATATTATGGTCTTTTTTATGAGGTTATCTTTATTTCTATAGGCATGTAGCTGTTTTGGCTGTATAGCTATCTAATGTCAAAAACGTTACTTTCTCGAAACATGTTTTCCGTCGAAACTAAACTAATGAAATAAATTGTCTTTAAATGGTAAATATTCATAAAACTTTTCAGATATAGATATAGGAGATATAGCAGTTTGACATGTGTCTCCAATTTGAGGTGCCTGTCTAATTAAAGTATTTGAATATTAGATGAAATCCATTTAAATATGAATTATTTATAGCTAAATTTCTACTTATTAATAATAATTTAGTTTCAACTCGCCACTCATGAATTATTGATTTTTAATTTATCTATATTGTTTTGGACCTGTTTCTTAAGATACATATAGAATCAATTTAGAAAGGTTTTTACTATAAAGAATTTTTATTAGAAGTAAATACGTACAGCAAATCCAAATTTCTACTGAAAAGGCAGATTACCCAATAATAAATAATCTCTTGTGTAACAGTGTTGGTTGCTTCAACCAAATTTCCTGATTTAATACCTAGTAGGTACTCAATTACTCATTTTTGTTTTTTGTTTCCACTTTATATAAGTAGAACCGTTGAAACACTATTAAAATAAAACTGATATGAATTTAATTTGGCTATAAAAGTTGAAATTATTGCTTTTTGACGTTTAATCTCAATCATTAAAATCCAAATGACCTAAATAACCGATCCGGTTCAATTCCTCCACTTCAAAAGCTTTTGATACCGATTTAACTCCCGACTGTTTGACTGTATCCAACAAATTGTCCCTTTAATACGAACAAGATTATTTCCTCATTACATAAGATACTTAAACCGAATTATCAACTTTATTGGAACTAGATAGAGCAATTCGTTTCCCGCTAAAACCGGATTATTCCGTTCAGGATTCCTTTAGTAGGACACTTTGTATAGCTTATCTTATATTTCGGTTACAGAGTTGTTTAAAGCGGCCGTACACGATTGGTTACGATATTTAATTTATCAAAAATACAGACACTTTCAGACATGTATCGTCAAGTCGGAACAAAAAAAAAATACGGAAAATTTGGCCCCAAAACAAAACGTTTTTGTTTTTATAAAATAAGCAAATATATGTAACTATTATTGAGGCTAAAAGTAAATTAAAATGTTTTTCCAGATAAAAACAGCAATTAACATAATAACAAAATTATATAGACTTAAACATTGATGACTAAGGTATAATTTTAAATTATTTGTTTAAAATAATGTAGTTTAAATGTTATACTTCTAATATACTTGATTATTATCATGTAACAATAGTAAATTCAATAATAACGTATTATTTATTAATATAATATTGTGGCCTGTTGGTTTGGCAATGGGTTTTGACCAATAAGAGTAATTTGTTTTAAAATAAGTATAGTTTATAATTATGTTGATATAAAAAGTATCAGTCGAGGAGTAAACCGCTGCTGTACTATAGTGTAATCTGTAACTATTAACTATTTGTATATTTTGTGTACCATTTGTATACTATTTGTGTACTATTCGTATATTATTTGTGTACTATTCGTTTACTATTTGTGTACGATTCGTATACTATTTGTGTACAATTTTTGTACTAATTGTGTACTATTTGTATGTATACTATTTGTATGTATACTATTTGTATGTATACTATTTGTATGTATACTATTTGTATGTATGTATACTATTTGTATGTATGTATACTATTTGTATGTATACTATTTGTATGTATACTATTTGTATGTATACTATTTGTGAATTATTTGTATAGTATTTGTATGCTACATGTGTACTTTTTGTTTACTATATATGTACTATTTTATACTATTTTGTACTTAGTGTATGGGCTTCCGTAGTATTTCGTCGTTGGTGATCTAGAGAAACATTTTTAGACTTTAAGACAAATCTTAATATCTGTGATCTTTTGTTAATTCATCAACCTAATTTTCATCAAATTCTGTATTTACAATTTGTGTACTATTCCAGTATTATTTGCCTACTTTTTGTACTATTTTCGTGTTATTGCTGTACTATTTGGGGCATAATATCTACTAAAATTACATTTTTTAATTACAATTACTTTTACGAGATGCACGTGGTATAAAAACAAGAAATTTCCTGTTCAAACCAGTCACTAGAGCTCCTAGCAGTTTTTTGAATAAATTTGATGAAATCGTTGTACCGTGGAAAGAGCCTCAGTGAAGTAGTGAAATTATTAAAATTAAAATAATAACATGTGGATACCCTTATGTTTAAGAAGTATTTTGTATTTATATTATTATAAACATATTTTGTTACATTAACATTATAAACTAAGGAAATATGGTATGAAATGATGCATACAGTAGTTTTTATCGAATAAATACTAAATAACTACTTATTTACGTTACGTAGGCATTTCTAGTTATTATTTTAATTTTTAACATTGAACTGAAGGATTAACTATTTCAATACGCATGGGCTGTCTGACAGAAATTTTAAAAAACTTGTGAAAACTAACAATATAAACATTTTGTTAATTAAAACTGCCTAGATCTTGCAAATCAGGCGTCATTACTTTTTGTCTGTTTGATGAAGAGTAAAAAAATATTAATAATTTTTCACCAAATATTTTTCTTACATTCTGTGGTTCATTCTTGTTAAAAAATGTGTTTCAAAGGTATGATATTTAAAAAATTGGTTTTAAACTTTTATGAAGTATCCATCTGTAGCTTCAAACAATTATTGATTCTACGACAAAAAGAAAAAGGTATCAGATACCTTTTGATGAGAGTTGATTACCGCACCGAATGTAAATAAAATGTTTAGTGTAAAACAGTTAACTATTTTATCTTCTTAATTAAAGAGCCCTGACTAATGATGCCCAATTTGTATGGTGATTATAATATAAAAGTGTTTAAGCCCAGGTACACGAACTTTTGTATTTTTGTTCTGAATCAATAAACTTTTAGAAGCTCACATTTTATTATTAATTTCTCTGTTCCATTTTTTATACTATTTGTTATGGATTTTGTCTTTTCCCTTAAGTTAAGGAGACCTTAAATGGAATAGAAAACAATACGCTTAAGTTTGGTTGTATAAAACTTACTTACATACAAAATTTGTCATGTGTCATCTCAAGCCGAGTTTAACTTTAAGTAATTTTTATACAACCTGGCCTTAAGATATCTTTAACTTAAAGGAATCCGCTGCAAACGGCTGTTCGTACCGGTCCGGTTAGTTCATGGTTCCTCAATTCTATCATAATTTGTTATTTTATCCGTAAAGTAATTAGAAAAGTAATTATAAAAGTAATTGATAATTCCGTTTTTCATGTAGTTGTAATTAAATCAATATAATTCCTATTTTTACAACATGTACTTGTAATTAATTCCTTTTTTTTAAGTATTTTGTAATTGTAATTATTTTTAAAATACATGTAATTACCCAGCTCTGTTGAAGAAGCTACTTTTTCTTCATGTAGTTGTGTGAATTTCCTGTGTAACTTTCCTTGTCAATCACTTTTTATCACTATTTATTCATCTAAAAGATTTTCACTAGAGTAAGGTTTAAATATGTCTTTAGGAGGCAAGCCTCATCTCCTAATAAGGGCTGAGGAGCATAAATATTTGTTAGTAGAAGAATTTCTTCTTTCAACAAATAAAATAAAAAATATTTGTTTTTAAACGATGCATGGTAAACATGTTAATCAGAAAAAATAGCGCCATCGCTTTACTTCCCATAACCGCCTCAATAGTAAGAAATTTATAATTTGCGTCAGCTACCTCTCGTATAACAATTGAAAAATATTGATTTTTAATAATTATAGTAAATTAAACCTGACTGTTAAGGATATTATTTTATTCGAATATGCTCTCCATACTATAACCACATCATTCTGACGAAGCGTCGTTGGGCGTATTCATCGTCATAATAATTATAATTCGTCAGAATCTTTGCATCCACTATAATATCATGCCGCTGAATATTCCTAGTGTATGGAGAACTTTATTCAATCTTTAGTGCCTCCAATTCGAAGGTGGCTTTGCATTAAAGCCGGGATTGCACGCGACTGCACCATTCTATTATTGGGACCTTGCGGATGGACGTTTATCAGATTTTAAACACAACCGCTAGCGCTGGAGAGCTGGTGCTGTTTCCATTGTGCCACCAGGAAACTTGCCAAACGTTTTTACTGACACTGCTGGTGTCGAAAACTCAGAGGCGTACGAAAGAAAGTGCCAATGTGGTTTAATATAATTAACGAATTCTATCTAAACTGGTATAAAATTTCTTCATTTTAGCAAGTTTGAGAGACGCTTTAAATTCTACCAATTATTCTATCGAAACTAGAATAAAATATCTTCATACTTTAGACAAAGGATAATGACGAGATATACTTTAAATCGAGGGACAAACCACTGATCTAAATGTTGTACACTTACATCCTTTCGGTAGAAATAAATCCTTATATATCCTCATACCTGCTTGAAAATCCTTAAACATCCTCGGAAATCCCTATAGTTCCTTCATACATCGTGTGAAATCCTCATACATCCTTGGAAATCCTCATACATCTTTCATATCTACTCCGAAATCCTTATATATCTTCACACTTTCTTATATCGTTTTCTGATATACCACCTTGTTAAAAGTTGATATACACTGTGTAAAAGTTTGTTTAGATATTTAATTATTAAAAAGTCTATTTTTTTATGTTTCCCTCTGTATATCATAAAGTAACTTATATGTATGGAATAAATTCATTTTTTACGTTATTATTAATTTTGGGACAATACCTGACTCCCTTTCTTATTTAAAATGTTCGTGTGAGTGCTCATATTTCAGAGGAGGTGCAAGAGGGGCTTAATATTTTAATACTAAATATTGTCAAATTGGGAATAGAAAGTGAGCTGTTTCAGTTTTTTTTCCCAAAAGTACATAATAACGCTAAAAATTAATTTATTCGGTACATATGGACCGCACAGTATACACAAAACCATGTGGACACGGCCCACAATGTGACCGGAGATAGCATGGCTTAACGTTGCGAGAACACTAACCTTGCGGCTAGTCTATCTGGTCAAACGCGGTCTTATAAAGACAAAATGAGTCTGTTAAAACTGAAAAAATTAGCAAAAAACAATGGAAAAACCTCGGTGTTTTTTAATATATTTTGCTAATCCGTCTGTTATGAACGCCAAAAACTAAAAATATAATTTTACCAAAATTTGTTAGGTAGGTTCCATTTGTAGTCTAGTTGGACCCATTTTAATGGGGTTGGAAATCACCCATCAAAAAATTTTATAAAATTGGGATAGCTTTTATGAAATTACGCATATTGTTACTAAAAAAAAAACTTCAAAATGACGTTTAAAGCTAAATTGGGGATCATTTTTTCATACCTTTTTTCTAGGACCATTCTTTTCACAGAAATTTTCACTATTGGAAAAAATTAATTTTTGACAATATTTAGGCATAGGTTGCAAATAAACTAAAGCCCAAATAAAGAAAAGTTGTTGAAGACATTTATTATTTAACACTTAAATTTTGCTGTAAATGACATTTTGATACGAGAAAATTTTTGGTTTTTTGATTTCATATTTTTTTTTTTATTTTCAAGATATTGAATATTGAACACAAGTTTTAAATATTTTATAAGCGTATATTTTTGATGCAGAAACTTATTTATTTATTTAAACTGCGCAGGCAAGTGCAATAGGTCAACTCACTGGCATTCAGCGGCTTGCCTATCTAAGTGCTATTGGGGCCATGCGCACTACGCCGACTGCAGCAATGAAGGTATTATTAAATCTCACGCCACTGCACATCTTCATACAAGGAGAAACCAGGTCAGCTATTCACAGGCTAATGCAGGGACAAAACCCAATAAGCCAACTACATAGCGCCGACAACACAAAAGCTATATCAGCAAGTAAAAAGGGATAATATTCTAGCTATGCCCACTGATAGAGCCATAACCACATACAAATTTGAAAGAAATTTTCATTCAAATACCAGCCCGAGAATCCTGGAAACAGGGACCTCCCTTACAAGCTGAACTATATCTGGTACACAGACGGTTCAAAAACCAAGGAAGGAGCCGGTACTGGAGTCTATGGACCCAAGTCGAAAACAACGATTTCGCTGAGTTTAGGAAAATATGCAACAGTGTTTCAGGCTGAACTAATAGCCATACAATACTGTGCAAGAGAAATATTAAATCAGCAAGTATCAGGCAAAACTATTGCCATATACTCTGATAGCCAAGTAGCTCTAAAGGCAATTCTCTCACCAGAAATCAAATCACGACTGGTGAAAGACTGTCTAGAAGACCTGGCACAGCTAAGTTGTCAAAACAAGGTAACCCTATATTGGGTGCCAGGCCATGAGGGATATCAGGGCAACGAAAAGGCCATCTAATTAGCGCGAGAAGGCTCAGATAAGACCATGACAGGCCCCGAACCCTTATGTGGAGTTGCTAAGGCATTGTGCAAGGCATCCATTAAAGAATGAATGCAAAAAGAGTCTTAGGAATGGTGGAACAACTATCCAAGACTAAGACAGGCCAAACAGTTCATCAAGGAACCATCGGCCAAGTTTACGAAAGACCTACTGGATCAAAAGCGTCAAATTGTTAGGATAACAGTAGGCCTTCTTACTGGACACTGTCGCCTCAAAAGGCACATGAGTGTCATCAATCCAGCAGAAGAAGCAACTTTGTGAAGGTTCTATGAAGAAGAAGAAGAAGATGAACCATCATTCCACGTCCTGTGCCAATGTGAAGGCCTGGTTGGAATGAGGTTTCTAACATTGGCCGAAGAAAATCCAAACCAATGCAACTACATGCGGGAGCCACTGTCAAAGCTACTAAGTCTAATAAAAAAGACCAAGCTAGACGACATACTCTAAAACAAACGGAGTCTCACAATAGATCTGAAAAGGTCGCGGTAGACAAGGACAAACAATGTCCAACTCCCAATCTGATCTAATCTAATCTATTTATTTAAACATTTCCTGACAAATGATAAATAAAAAGGTTTTCTATCTTTACCCAACTTTATGGCGGACGCCAAATTAAAAATGAAAACTTCTGAAAATCCTTAGAAAAATACGGAAATATTTTGTGAACATTTTTGGTTCCATTTTTATGACTTTGTCAGTTATTTAGGGAAATTAAACATCAAAATCTGAATAAAATATGTATTTATATCATCAAGAAATCATCATTCATCCTCGAGAAATCCTTATACATCCTCATAAATCCTTCTTGTAAATTCTCGTACATACTCATACATACTCATACATCCTCAGTGGTTTACCCCTCGCTTTAAATTCTATAAAAATTTAGCGTTACTAAAAATCGTCTATTATTGTAAAATGTTTTTCTAAATTGTTTTTTACCATTTTGTATTTATAATTTGTCTTTTAACCTTGGCACATGATTCAGAAAACATTTTTGACGATTTGCCTAGTTAACTTTCAATTTAAATCGGTTTTAATATTTTAGTAGAATTGACCTCCATTCACTTGTTTTTTATGTAGATTGACTTACATTATTAATTTAGTTTTTCACAAGTCTAACCATATCAATTTGCTTCTCATTTTCTGTTAAAAAAATAATGAGCTTCAGACAAATGAATAGTTAGTTTTTCTGTCATCAATGCAAGGTTGATCGTCTGACTATGTTAGTTTATTTTCAAGGTGATTTTAGAAATATAACAAGTGTTTTATTTCATTATAATTTAAACAAAATAAGGACCACAATTTTGAAACTAAAACGTTAATACTATTTTATATCCATGATTTAGTTGTATGTTTTTTTGAAGTGACTAAATGATAGCATTATAGGTCCCGAAGCACATAGGCAAAGAAACTAAAGCATGGTGGAACAATCATTCAGACCTGAGAAAAGTCAGAAAGTTCATTAAAGAAACATTGCTAAATTCAAAAGAGATGATCTTACATTTTTTCTTTTTTTAACTCTAGTTTTTCCAGTTATAAGATTATCATTTTATTCACTGTCATCAGTTCTTTAACATAAAATTTTGTCACATCAGGGCCACTAGCAACATTACTTTTTTAAATTCGGACCTGGATTATTTTATAAAGTCGTTTCTTTTTATGAATGTTGCGCCGTATAATAAATAATTACCAAAGGCTTACCTGTTTATACACAGATATTTTATTCTTCCTTATAAGACGTTTTTTTTTCCTCTCCTGGGCTCGTCTGACTATGTGTCTCCGAATAACACTGAAGCCTATTGGCTTATTGTGTTTTACCCCATGTTAGTTCATAGCACCCACTCTATCACCTTTGAGTATTATATGATGTTAATAACAATGTGTATTTTTGCGCATCTACAAAATCCTGACCAATAGGAACATTCCTCCCTAATGGCCCCGCGAGATTTGAATAAAATGTAAATACAATGTAATGTATTTTAATTAGATTAATATATTATTTAGTAAATAAAAATTAAATAATAATGGTTATTACAAAAAGAGAAATATATATTTCCATATTTATTTATAAACCAGTACTGTGTTGAGGCTTTTTTACAGATGCCTGAATAGGCGAAGGCCATTAAACCGAAGAATAATGACATAACCAAACAAAATGATTGTCAGTAAATATCGTGATAAATGTACAAGTAAAACGATTATGTCGATGTATTTATAAATAAGATAAAAAATGAAACAGTTAAGGAAACAGAAAATCTTGTACCACATATAAATTTACATCAAAGTGAAATAGGAGGGGCGACAACCGGTTTCGGAAGAAATAGCAATCATCAGACCTACAAACAAATGCAATGACAACGCATGACAAAAAGGAGAAAATAAAAGTTTATACCTTAATGTAAATTTAATTAAAAGTGAAATGAGTGTTCCTGGCATCGCGACGCACGAGAGAAAGGAATAAAAAGGAAACAGGAGTGTTCATTAAAATGAGGGGGGGGGGGGGGTGGTAGAAGTGACGCAACCAC
Source organism: Psylliodes chrysocephalus (assembly GCA_927349885.1). Classification (NCBI taxonomy): domain Eukaryota; kingdom Metazoa; phylum Arthropoda; class Insecta; order Coleoptera; family Chrysomelidae; genus Psylliodes; species Psylliodes chrysocephalus. Next base: position 40,329,709 of record OV651813.1, read on the forward strand.
AAGTGGTAGCGGTCAGACTGAAAATTAACTAGTGAACCAGTCAGTGGTAAGATATTGGCTAAGAGACGTAGTAACTAAAGCAAAAAAGATAAGAAAAAACTAGCTAAAGCTTGAGAGCTAGTGTGAAAGGTTGATTTTTCAAAGGATTCGACAACAGCAATGATCCATTGAAAGTGGACAATTTTTCAAATAGAAACCAGCTGAGGTAGAAGATTACGAGTATTGAGGGGTTGGATTTAGATATGATGTATGACATGTACAAAAGAAATTCTTCAAAAATAGCCCTAAATGTTGTTATTATCACTAGTGCCACCCGAAAGTATGCGGTTATAATGTTCAGTAAAATAAAAATAAAAATTTCTAACATTACACAATGTTAGAACAATGTACGATTGAAACAAATATCAAATTGCTAATGCGCAGATACGATTAACAAAGTTGTTTTTTATGTTAATAATATTTCTGTGAAATGACATGATATGTGACATGGAGCACGACTTGACGCTAAAAATGAATTACAAGATTGTTATATGAACTGATGAATTTCGAACACAAAAAATTATATGTGTTAAAATAAGTAGTTAACTTAAATCCTATAATTAATGTTATTGCTTTATCAAGACCAAGAAAACAGGTGGAGGGACGTGTAAACATAACCTGCATCTTATAAAAATAAGCTAAACAAATTTGTTGATGTAGTGTTCTTCTTGTGTAGTTTTTTATGGGCTCAATCCTTGAGGATTATTTACCCAGGGTTAAGTTATTTTTCTAAATTTTGTTAAGTGGAAAAGCTGCACCCTGGTGCGTCAGACTTCTGTCCTCACTCTTCCACTGCACTTGATAATTAATTTAAATATTCTTCTTTATTCTTCCCAGTTTTGCCACTGAATATTTTATTTAATTTAGTATACTTTTTAAAGTCGAATGGTATGATTTTTATTGGACTTCCGGTCTCCCAATTCGGAGACCGCAATTTCAATGTTGCCACGACGGTGTTCGAATCGGAAGTCTGATGTAGTGTTCTAATGTAAGAATCTCAAGGATGTTAGCGAAAATAAGAACTTAGAAAGTGAAGATGAATAAAATAATGTCAATTGTCAGTGTCATATATCGAAAGAAAGAAGTTATGGATTAGATGAAATAACATAATCAATGAAACAAAAAGTGTAAAATTAATATCTATGAAATGAACATATAACTAACGTTAGGTAATAGTTAGTTAGCCGAAACCGGTTGCCGCCCCTCCTATTTCACTTTAAAACAAATTTATATGTGGTGCAAAAGTTTGTGTTTTCTTTATTGTTAGTTCTTCGACCACATTTGAGACGATTGATAATCTTTTATGTTTAAAAAAGGAAATATAAATATAAGTTAGTAAGTAAAATATCACAAACGTTTGAATTTACCGTTTAAGGGCCAGTCTTTTCACCTCCGAGTAAAGTTGTAACGGTTGGAACCGTTTTCGTTATTTTGACACAAACATCTCTACTTAAATGTCATTTGTCGTTTATGCCTTGTGTCAAAAGTTCCTATTTCATTCGATTGATATCTGTCAACGAATCAGTTGATATTAAATTTTAAATTATCTGGGTCATCCGATGTATTAAATCATTTTTATCTATCGTATAGGCCGTCTGATTTTGTAAGGCATGTTTGAATACCGATGTATTGTTGAAAATATATATTTTCTACAAAGATTTCTTAATTAAAATGTCAAATTTGAAACATAACCTCAACATAAATAACACATGGATAACATGTTTTATATAATTTTATATATTATTTTGTTAGGAATGAGATATGCTTTACTATATTTAAATATGTTAAATAAGATTTTTCCTTTTCTTATTAATTTTAGTCTCTGTGAAACTATTCACTTAATAGTTTAAATTGTTCAATTATTAGTTAAAGGCATTTTATCTGGTTCCTATGCAAATTTCCTAGTTCCTTTCTTAATATTGTTACCTTTTCCTTGTAGCCTGGCTATATCTAGACGGTTCAGTAGGAGTTATACCTAAAGAGGTTCTGTATGAGTTATATCTAAACAAGTTCATTTCGAGTCATCTCTAAAAGGTTTATTTCAAGTTATATCTAGAGGTTTAGTTCAAGTTACATCTAAAGAAGTTTATGAGATTTACGTTTATGAAGATTTATACCTAAGAGTTTGGCGCTATCCGAAGAGTATCGTTCGAGTCCCTTTGAAGAAGGCCTATACAAATATCTCCTTGAATACTACCTCCTGTCTTTTTGAATAAATCATCTAAATTTGAATAAGTAAATCTCTGTGAATTAGAATTTGTTACTGCCTTATCTAAAACTTGGTTTAAATATAATATCTTAATGGTTAGTGATTTTCTTTATTTTTATCATTAATCGATAGTCAAGTATAGTACGTTTTAAATATAGTTGTGCCCAACCTCTTGTTCAAAGTAATAGGATTTATTTAATAACCCGACCGACCCACTCCCAAAATCATTTGAGCTTAAAATACTATGAAAAATAGATAAAATAACAAGTATCATATTTCAAAGTAACTACTTGCTGATTAAACTATAGGGCTATTGTTTGTTAATCTGTCAAGTGAACTTACTTACTCTGAGGTGAAAAGATCGACCCTTACTCTAATAATTTAAATTACCCGGGGCCATTAGGAAAGCTTCTTATGATTGGTTGCCACTTTGAACTTACAGGAATATTACACCTTGTTATTTCATCACGGTGCCATGGATATTAAACACAAATACAGTACATAGTTCTATGACCAGCATCAACTGAAAAAAAAAAGAACCAAATAAAAATTAATGCAGGTAACTTCAAAAATAATTAAGAAAATTATGTTATTAGTTCTCTTTTATCGTCCGATATCGCCACTATAGTATTACTTCCCTTCCCCTTCTTAAATTCTTAGCCTAAAATCGTAACGGCTTATATAGGTACTTGGACACTGGACATGCTAAAAACATTAATTCATGGGATAGATCAATAAAATAAAGTTTGCAAAATTTAAAGTTTTGAACTAGTTATGTAATTGACTAGATGTCGCCTAAAGTTGTAGATATATTTGATTTTTTTGAAGGCCAAATAATGCATTAGAGTTTGCCTTGGATGGTTTCATAGACAGAGAAAGTACCTTTAACAAGACCACCTTCTCCAAGATTATACACTCACTAACCAATAGGAATGTTCCACAGATTGTTAGTGGGTAGATACATGACATGCTCTCAAAGCGAGAAGTAAACATAAGTGTAGAAGATGTGAATATAAGAGGCTTGGTTGCGAGGGGGTGTCCACCCCCCCATCAGCCGCCTCCATAATAACAGTCTCTACACAATAGCATATGTAGCTGCAAGCACGAAGTTTTCAGAACATACTCTGCAAAATAATGCAAGTAGCTCTCAAAATAATAGAACAGTGGTGTAAGGATAAGATCTATGCTAACATACGGTGCAGTAGTCTGTGTGCCGAAAACCCAAAATTCAAAGAACAGCATGTCTTAACATAACAGAAGGTATGAAAACCACACCATGAACCATATATGAAACAGAACAAATAGAATACCGGAAGTAGCAGGCACGATTCATATTTACAACGACTGCTTTAAAACAAAACAAGGCTCAGGCTTTGAAATATACCCCAGATCTTTAAAGCTAAACATAAAATGAGCTGTGAGCAATAGTGCTAGTTTAGTTTAAACCGAGATCACAGGAACATATCTATACATATATACAGATAGCCAGACAAGCACTACTCACCTTGGACAGACCACAAATGTACTCAGGGTTAATACTAGGAAGTCACGAAGCTTTGGACAAAGTATCCATCAACAATGTGGTCACCTTAAGATGGATCAAAGATCACTCCATATCGCGAAAGGCAAGAAGGTAGCCAACCTAATACTTTTTGGTGGGACCTGGCACTTTTATTGGACTGACAACATCGGTAGTGACAAACCTAATTAAAGAACATTCTCTGGTGAAATTCAAGGATAAAACAAGAAGCTGCAGAGTTGCCAGGGAGCTTTTAAGTTATCCTGACAGCACTACAGCAAATAAATACTAGACTATGACTAGACAGAATTTGCGCCTGATCATAGGCATTCTGACTGCGGTCATTGCCGGAATCATCTCTATTAGATTCCTCACTCTGCAGGGGATGCGCACAAGAAGATAAGACCATCGAGCATATCCGATGCTCTCACTTATTAGGAGATTTGTGTTCGGCAATAATTGGCTAACACCGGCCGATGTAAAAGAAGCACTTCTTGGTGACGTTGTCAACTACATCAAATCTGTAGGCTGCCTCACGAATACAAGGTGCCTATCAACTTATGAGAATGCACAATGGGCATATTGAGGCATAAGTACCGAGGGTTAACCCACCCTCCACACGTTTGATATGCAGAGAATTTCAAGTCAAAATTCTGTATTATTGAATTTTTTCCAGTTTATTTGTAAAATTCTAACGTAACGCCTCTGGCCAGTATGCCCAATCTCACTAAAGTCTCTCTAGATCTGACCTGGAAAAGGGAAGCGCCAGCTGTAGCTGAAATATTTCCTCGGCTTTTCTTTTCGTAGACTTTGACCTTATCCTTTACGATTTCTTGTCTAAAGTGACCTTTATTCGAATAATATGATTGTTCGACTCGAGATTGTATTTCTCGAAACATTTAACATTTGTCAGTAGTTATTGTCTTGAGATTATTAAATAGCATTAATAAAACAATTTGAAAATGGAGTGTTTCAAAAATTAATTAATGATTAGGTAGATAAGAAATAAAGTTGTTAAATTTTGAAGAAATAGAAAACACTGGTTAGACATCGATCGTCATCGGATATTTTTTAATGTTCGTATATTTCAGAAATAATTATAAGCTGCAATAAAATCCGATAACGGTGTATGAGGAAATAGAAAATACTAGTTACTTTAACCTTGCCTTGGATTGTATTTTTGCGTGGAAAAATTTCATAGTGGTTAATTAATCTATACCATAAAATCAGATTAATTTGTGGGTTTTTGTTTTCCTGTATAAACACTGAAATTTGAAAGTCCGTGTTCACTGAGACGAACTGTTATTGCTATGTGGTAATACCAATTCTAGTAACAAATAAGTGAGATTTTTAATTTAATTAGTTTTTTAACTCGCTAAAATTGCATACCATGAATCCCGAAAGTATCTAGTGAAACCAGTGAATAGATAAAATTTCGATATTAGTACTTAAAAATCTATGTTTTTCTATAAAATAAAATTCAGATCGACATTTAAATTTTCATTTAAAATTTAAAAAACGGTGCATTTATGAATAAGATTCTGAAATTTCTTAATCGAAAAAGAATACTTTTGGTTTACGTTATTTCAATGTTTTCAAATGCATCCAGAGCAAAGCAAGGTACCATCCGAATTACATCTCAGCTCAAATAAATCAGTTTTTAATCGGTGCAATAATTAAAATGCTTAAAGAATTTTCTAAGAATTATAGCACAGTATGGCAACATTGCAACGTAAAATCTAAATTTTTGGAATGCAATTTAGATGTCGCCGATGTTTTAATAATGGATCAATATTAAAAGATGCTTATCTTATACAGGAACTATCATATAAAATACAACTAGTGGCATCGGTACTATCAATAATCGCATTAGCTATTGCACGAAACGTGCTGTCAAAAATTAATTTTGACAACACGCTGATTACATTAATTTATGTGATTCTCCATATATCAGACATCCAAAGTTGTATTTAATAGATAGTATCACGAATTAATACAATATGACAGCTCAATAATTTACAGTTACAGTACAAAAAAAAATGGCAAAACATGACAAGTCTGCCTACTAGATTTTACAACGCAAGATTATCAGTTATTATGAAGTACGATGTATGATTGCCGATTATTAATCAACTAAAAGTATTGGAAATTATTACATTATGAGCGATATTATCATGTAAAGCAAAAAATCGAAAATTTTTTTCGGATATTGGTTTCATTCTTCAAATGTATTTTCTAAACAAAAATTAGGAAACTAAAAGAAACATGCAATAAAATTAGTTGTGAGTGTTTCATGTACTCTTTTTTTAAGCGCTATATTTTTGAAACATAAATTACTTCTTGACATATGAAAATGGTTTTATGGTGTGAAAGTTATTTAGTTTGCCCAGTAAATTTAATGCATCACATTTGTATCCGAGTGCTTGACATTTTATATAAATTTCCTTGTGCTTTAATTTATTTTTAGTTCGATATGGTTATTACTAGTTTTGTCTTTTACGAGACAATATTTAACTTTGATTTTTCTAATCTAATTCTAATCTTTGTAAACTAAAAATAATTTTGTATATTTTCCGAAAATATGACTCCTATTGTTGTTATAGAATACAAACGCAAACACATTAAGTATAAATTAAATAAAAAAATAATGAAAAAAAAAAAATAAAAAATAAAAAAAATTGTTACGTTCATGGCACTTAATTTAAATCAACGACTTTAGTTTTTCAACTGACTTTGTTAATAATATTATCGAAGCATTAAATGGACGTTGCTTTTATTAAAAGACCCTATAAGTTGGTTTTAGAATCCAGCTATCGAAAGCGATTTACTGTTTAAACTTTATAATGATATTTCCTTTAATTTGACAGTTACTTAAATCAAATACATACAACAGGTAAATATGACAGTTGACAGAAAAACTGTAAAATAAGAGATACTTTTAATAAAAGCCACTTCTCTTTTATTAAAATATTGTTACGCTGCACCCTACAGTAGCCTGCGGCTATCATAGGAAACGTACAGTTAGAAAAAGAAGTGGAATGTTACTCATCGCCCTACAGTGTGCTGTGGTCGTTATAAGTAAAAGTGCAAGTAAAAGAAGATAGAATATTCCAGTAATGTCTGGAAATGTCATTACCCTTCAAGAATATTCTAGACGACAGTTCGCGAATGTTCGAGAAGGGTCAAGCAAGCTATATAAGGATGATCCTGGCGTCAGTTTTGGAGTTTTATGATAGACGTTACACGTTAATGTTATCAGTTACATTGTTATTGTTAAAGTTCAGTTGAAATAAATTGTGATACCAAAAACCTGCGTAACAATATTATTACTAGCCAAAATTTTATTAAAAAAAAAAAAAATACGTGTGGCACTCGGGGACTGCCACGGTAAAGCTATTGCATAGCATTTTTTATCAACTTATGCAATTATAATTATTTATTTTATTTATGCAGTATTTTTTTCTTTGATATTAATTCAAGTTTTTTCTTTGATGTTAATTTAATTTACACTTTTTGAGCGTGGTGACCGATAAGAAAACATTTTTTTTTCTTTTATTGAATAAATAAGTTAATATTGTTTACAATATTTTTATTATCTTACAATACATGTAGGTTATTCAGGAATTTTTATCATTGAAACTGTAGGTTTATGGTAACTGAAATAAGAAACATAAGTTTGAGGGTTGATATCCTCTAAATATCTGAAAAATACCGCGTCAATGGTGGTCCCATATTTTGTTGTGGATTCTTGTGGATCATTATTCATTTTCAAATTCAATTTTTCAGAAATCGTGTCTAATAGAGATAGAATCAGTTATGAGCAGTTAGCAGCTAGTCTACACGCATACGTCTAATCGCACGCACACAAACACCGTGCCGAAATCTGCCAAACTGAAACGAAGTTAGACGATGCACGGCTTTCAACGCCGCACCGCTGTGCCGGTCGGAGTGGGGGGTGTTAGGTTTATTTTCGTTACGGAATTTCGTTTTCGATGTTTCGATTTTTTGATTTTTCGATTTTTCCATTTTTCGATTTTTGTTATTGAGTCGTAGAAAAAATATACTGTACAACTCCAGTGGGTTTGAACTCACTCGTGGACGCGGCCAAAAGCACGCTGTCTCACCTAGCATTGGGTCTAAAAGAGATAGAATCAGTTATGAGCAGTTAGCAGCTATTCTACACGCATACGTCTAGTCGCACGCACACAAACACCGTGCCGAAGTCTGCCGAACTGAAACGACGTTAGACAATGCAGACAATGGTTTATTTTCGCGGAATTTCTTGATTCGATCGCCGCGCTCAAAGCCCGCGATAAAAGCTATGCCATAGCTTAAAAATTAATATCTAATATTTAGGCCAGTCGGGAACATTTGTGATACCAATTTATTAGAAGCCAGATGAAGCTAGTTCTTGTATTGCATAAATGTTCCAGTCCGCAGACGTATATTTAGCTCCGCTTCATACTAATACGAATAGGGTCGGATAAAACCTTCCATGGCTATAACGCCGTACCGCTGTGCCGGTCGGAGTGGGGGGTGTTAGGTTTTTTTTCGTTACGGTGTTACGAAATGTCTTGATTCGGTCGCCACTCAAAGCCCGCGATAATAGCTATGCAATAGCTTAAAAAGACCATAATATATTGTAACGATTATTTATTTAAACAATTTATTTATTTTCACAAAAACACTCAATTTTTAACTTGTTTTATTTATACACTATCGGGAGGGTAGCGTAGGTGTCTACGGCGCTCACATTCATTTGCGAGCCAATTTTGTGGAAGACAGACACCAGGCTTCGAATCCTTCAGGAGACCATGTGAATTTATTTGCATGGTTCTCTATAGGATTTGATGGATGCCGTATTAACAGAAATGTAATGGCATCCAGATTATAAATATCACCATGCGTAACCGTTTTTGATGATGATGGTTGGGGTTTTCCTCAGGTGTAAGTCAAATGGCGCCATCAATCCGCCCCGGAGCGCCACGGCAAATAATATCCGTCCCTTCCCCTACACAAGTCGCTCAGTCGGCTTCAGGAGTTGAAATTTACTCGTAGGGTGCTGAATTAGGGAGAGTATTATTATTGTCGCGCGAAGCCGACTCTGTTTTTTGTTTACTACCTTATCCGCGACAGAAAGTCTAGCGTTGGCCATATCGAAACCCGTCTCGAGATTCGAGAAACCGAATCAAATGTTTTCCATCGCAGTCTGACTCGTAGAGGATAATTTCCCGAACTTCTAGACTGAGTTTCTAGTTGTTTTTTTCTGGACTGTCTTATTTTTGTATAAATAGCACACGTTTGTCGGTAGATGGGAAGTTTCAATTAAAGTGTTGGATAGTAAAGATAAATTATAATAAATAATTTAGAATTGTGAGTTTTAATAGTGCTTGAGTATTAAATTATTTGGTACGTTATAAATAAACTGTTTTTAATAAATAAACTATTTTTAAATTAAACAATCGTTACATTATTATTTATCTCATACTAATTTATTTTCACAATATTTACAACGATATCTTAACTTGAACTAACGTCAAAATAGTCTATTTATACCCCATATGTTTCTTCTGGAATTCTAGATATCTTTCGATCAACATTCGCGCAGCCGCCTGACTATACATCACGACTATGACCCACCATTTTTTTTAATAATGCATTTGCCACTTTTCTTGGAAATAAAATAAAAATGCTAAAATGAACACATTGTGTTATTATTTGTTATTGCCAAAAATAGACGTTCTGCATTTATAATGAAAATAATGGTGGGTGGGGTTTTCCGGGTTTTTTAAACCTGTAAATAAAATGGCGCCACGGCAAATAATAATAACAGCCTTCCCTTCTCCTACACAAGTAGCTCAGCGGCTTCAAGGTTTGAAATTCACTCGTAAGGGGGTGAATTAGGGAGAGTATTATTATAATTATTATTATTATTATTATTATTATTATTATAGGCGCTTCTTTAACTACATATCTCGAGTTTTCTGTTCCTCCTAAATATGTCATGTAATTATAAATATGCTTGATTTCATTTCTAAAAATAAAGAGTATCATAGGTTAACTTTTGAGAAACCTAAATTTAAATTTTTTTTACCAAAATCGTTCTCATCAAATTTTAAGCAACTTTAAAAAACGTCCGTCCGATGTCACGATTTTGTCTACACGTCTACAAGTCAAAAACAAAAAATAATATCGCTTGAAATTTTCAGGAAAAACTCTTTAAAGCATGTCATAAAATCTGAATAAAAATTAGGGATAAGGGGGGGGGGGTTGAAATTTAAAAAAAAATCATAAATCAAAAAACGAAAAGCGATCCCATTATGAAATTTTCAGTAAAAATCAGCTCTATATGGGGAAGAAGCCTATTGACTCTGAATAAAAATAGGGATTATGGCCGAATCTGAAAAAAAACTGATTTAAAATGGCAGGGGGTTTTAAATTAAAAAAAAAAAAGAAATCGAAAACGAAAAACGATATTAACTTTAAATTTTCAGGAAAAATCAAACTAATAGGGGATTAGAGGGTTTGAAATTTAACAAAAAATCATAAATTAAAAACGAAAAGTTATATGTACTTGAAATTTTCAGGAAAATCAAGCTCTTTAAGTGGACAAAGCCTATGAATAAAAGGGGGGGGGGGGGTTAAATTAAAAATAAAAAACAAATTAAAAATTAAAAGTGATTTTAGTAAAATCAAGCTCTATCAGAGGATGAAGCCTACTGATTCGAAAAAAAAAAAAAAAAAAAATTGAATCAAAATTGGAGTTGAAATATATAAAAAATTCGAGTTGAAATATATAAAAAATTCAAAAAGGAAAAATGATATCTACTTAAAATTTTTAGCAAATATCTTGGAACGAAAACTAATGTTTAAAAAAATTGAATAAAACGGGGGATTAACGTGGTTACGTTAAAAAAAAAATAGAGAAAATCGAGCTCTATAAGGGGATAAAGCCTATTAATTTAAAAAAAAAATTGAATTAAAGTTGAGGGTTAAGGGGGGTTGAAATGTAAAAAAAAAAATCTTAACTTAGAAACAAAAAACCATAACAAAAAAATCTGAATAGGGATCTTTTAAACTGTGAAGAGTAGAATGCCAGGCATTATATATCTTTATTCTAATTTTTTGTTATAATAACGGATTACTTAAATATAATTTCCTTATCACAGTACCTTATAAAAATAAAAATATTGATTTAAAAACCACAAAAAACTACAATAAACTTTATTTTAAACCCTAAATGTAAACAAAAACGCGCTGCAATACCGAAGTACAAGCCAAAGGCGAAAAGCTAAATGAATCTACAATTAATAAAAAAAATTAATAAGCACAATTTAAATAGTAATATCATCTTTATTTGTTGGTTATATAAAAACGTTGATTTCAATACCTTCATAACAAAGTTTTAAAATGTTTTGCTTCAAATAATACAGAAGTTGCCGCTAAAATTATATGTAGGAACTTTTCCCTGTGTAAATGCGACTTTTCAATGATCCTCCTAGTTTTAAAATGAAACAGTAATTTTTCTTGATGGAAGCAATAATTATTATATTTGATCATTCTTAATTTTCTAAAGTTTTACATAAAGAAGAAGCATGAATTTGCCTTTAAACATTAAAAACCAAGATTAAGCCACATACGCAATAAATTTTGCTTATGTCTAGATAACGATTATAAAAAATCCACCTGGTTAACACATAACCTACGTTTGTGAAGGAAGCACGTTTTATTTTTATGAAAGATAAATAAACATGTTTTATCAACTTAATCCTTAATCTACATGTAGCACTTTTTAAAATGTTTATTCAAGGTTTCCGTAAATATGGTGTACTTTAAGTAAATCATTTTGTCATACTTGGAAACATGGTTGGGCAAATAACACGCGGGGTAGACACATTTTAAAATAAAATAAACGGTTGAGTAACTTCCTAAAAGTTAATATAATAAATAATATATAAATAATATATATTTTTGATTAATCGCTGACTTTAAGTTGAACAGAATTAGACTGAAATTGGGAAAAAACCAGAAACAACATTTTAGTATTGTAAATAATTTGTTTTTATATACATAAACATTTGTAATTAAATTACAGTTTCACCATTAACATTATAAACAGTGAACATTAAAAACAGATGCCATTTTTGTTAACATATGAGAAATCAAATTGTGTTATCGTTATCGTATATAACACCTTAGTCATAACAATCTCAGTCTCAAAATGCCTAAGTGTAAATTCATTCTTTTGTTTTCTGCATTGTGTTAATTTCGTTTTTCATTAAATTATGTTGTGCTAAGGGCGCTAAAATCAATAGTAACGCAATAAATAGTCATATTGCTGAATTCTCCATAAAATCAACTAAAATTAATATTGCTTTGAATTGGTTATTTAATTTCTGGTCATCATAATAATGTGCGGAATGTTCTGATTACTAGTTTGATTATTCTGAAAGTCTATGCAGTTACATTTCTGTGAATATTTGGCTGGTTATTGGAAATATTGGTTAAATTATTAAAGTTTAATATCATTTGCGAGTACAATCTTGTTTAGAGTAGGAGTGTTGCTAAATTGAATTGTCGTATTATACATTGAAGAATGTGGTTCTTTTCTGCCTAACTACGTCGGTAAATTAGGGATATTTAAACCAATGGGAGATTAACTAATGGAGGATTTACCACTGGAGCATTACCCATTGGTGGCATATTCACCATTGACGAACAATCTTTGGTTAATTGCTTAACAATTGGTGGCGAATTAACCATTGACCAAAAAAATTATTTTTTTGAGGAGATCTGTAATAATTGAAACATCGTTGTAATTCATTATAAAAAATGTTGTCGGAGGAAAATGGAAACTACCTATTATAAAAATCTCATTCGTGTTTCTAAGTATTCTTGTTTTTCCCAATCTGAACATTGTTAATTTGTTGATAGTCGTGCTGTTGAAGTATAACTATTGGTCTATTGTTCTAAAAAAGAGCAAAGGAAACTTTCATCTTAAGATTATTTTTTTTCTTTTAAAATTAACACTATTAGGGTTTTAATAGATTGACAAAACCTGTTTTAATATAGTGATATAGGCCTTGCAGATGATGAACGTGTCGGACCATCAAAACTTTTAAGAGTCTTAGAAATAATCAATAAATGCATGATGTTGCTTTTAGCAACCGAAGATTAAAGATCGAAACGATAGCTGTAATAGCGGGCTTAATTTTACACATTGAATTATGCAAATCTAAGAAATCAGAAAGGCGAGTATTGCAGTATCGCATATATTGTGTGTCTTGAAAACTTTTTTTGGGTACCTTACACACTTTGATACTGCCTTTAAAACTAGTATCGTGGACTAGCCATTAAATCTTAAACTAAAGTCAATCCGTTGATATTTATTAGATTGTTCTGATTACTATATACAACTCACTCGCGTACTGTGCTTTGATTTCTTACATACACAACACATTACACGAGATCAAATGGTTTAGTCCTCTTCAATCGTTGGACATGGTCCTGATTGTCCAGCAGCTGAAGAGCTTCTGCATTGCTATGTAGGTGAAATCTGGGTTTATGTTTGCCAGTATACCTATTGATTTTTACTTTCGCTGTTGGAATTCCAAGGTCTAGAAGAAGATCTGCTTTGCGCATATACCAAGAAGAGTTCCCTATGTTGCGCAATACTTTGTTCCGAGAGATTTTGATTTGCCGTAAAGCCACACCGGTATTATAACCTGGTTGTAGATTAATATTTTATTATGTACTGACCAGTTTTGAATTTCTGCTCAAGAGCCAGTAGTACTGTTTATATTTTAATCCTATTGGCATAAAGGGTAATGCCAAGGTATTTTGCTTTCAGCGTACACTCTTTCCGTTGATATTTAGAGAGGTCCTCCTATTTTATTATTAAAGTTCACATGAATAGATCATAATTTTCCATTGACTGGTACATCTATCGAGAGAATTTCTAGCAGTTTGGTGTTTTTACTGATCTTTCTTGGTCCTGATCAATTGCAGTATAATCAGCGAATGTAGGTGCAGTCATATTTGCCAGAGTTGGCAAATCACTAGGATGGAGTAAGTACTAAATGGGTTCAAGAACACTTTCTTGAGACGTTCCAGCTCTTTTTTCTTTTAAATTTGAATATGCGTCTTCCTGCTTGATTCTAAAAAGCCTGTCTGAAATATTATATGACTACATATTAATTCGGTAGCATTTTTTTAGAGAGAAAGTTTTATTTTGTTGTCATGAATTCAGTAGTTTCGAAAATAATAGTCGGTACTAAGATTTTTGGGACACATTGTACCTGTGTCTGTTAATTCTATACAGAAAAAACGTATTTTAATAGTCTTCAAAACCTTAGAAGCACTCTGTATTTTTACTAAATAATTATGCAAATAGTTGAAATTAAACCTAAATGAGATTGATTTGGTGATCACATTTGAGGAGTTGATTGCCCATATTGGTTTCAATAATAAATGCCATGAGGTGTAAAGTCTATTCGCTTTCTTTATTGTTTAAATGTGAAATGGATGAAAAAAAAAGTTACTAGATTTTGGCACATCATAGATTAATTACATCATGTTATTATGTCAGGGTTCAATCATCAAAATAATTTTGAATTTGTCAGTTGTTAAAAAATTGTATTCAACAAAATCGTGAAACGATTTAGTGATCAATCAAAAACTTTAACCCTAAACGTAATTTCCTGTTTTAAGAGACACAAATATATTTGCGAGGCTCTTGGACAGCGGTACAATCAAATGGCTGCAGAGGCATTAAATATTTCGCACAGAACTATTTATAGACCAACAAATTCTGACACAGAGTATGTGGAAATAATGTCTAAAAAAGTAAGCCAAAGTAAAACAAAAGTCAATTCTTTACTATTAAGATAAGGCAAGTTGTATATAAGATGTATGCAACATGTAACAATGAAATCGTTACATACACGATTTTTGGAAGAAATGCCTGATGTGAAATGTTCTGCACGGTCAATTAATACATGGATTCGAAAAATTAGCTTTCGCTTTAAAAGAAGTAACAACAGACAGTTTTTTTTGGAACGAACATCGACTCATTTAAAAAAGTGTCGTTTTTGAAAAAATAATAACGAAGAGATATAGATATAACTTTAAGCCTGTACTTATGGATGAGACGTGGGTATATAGCAAAAGAAGTGACAGAAAAAGTTGGCAAGATGAAACGATGGCTACTGTAAATAAAAAACAGGAAATGTAATTCGATACATAATCGTCCATGGTGGCAATGAAGAAGGATTTATAAAAAATGCAGACATATTTAAAAGTCAAACAAAAAGTGGGAATTACCATAATAATATGAACACAGAAAATTTTAAAAAATAGTTTAAGACGAAATTTATACCTAGTTTGGAACATCCTTCTTTGATTATAATAGATAATGCCAATTCCATGGTATAGTTGGACAAAAAATAAAATGGTAAAATAGTTGCAGGAAAAGAGCATTAATTATCCAATCTATGGTATGAAATATCAGATTTGGAAAGTTGTACTTCAAAAACAACCACGAAAAAATTCCACCTAGATAGATATGTTGCGGAATGTGGGCATAAAATATTAACTCCTCTATATCACGGCCAGTACAATGTGATAGAGATGGTGTGGTCTCAGTGCAAACGGTTTTAGGACGAACAAATTTTAACAACAAAGTCGTTACCGAAAGATGTATTTCAGACTGATTTGGTCAGAAAGTTTGAATAATGATACCGATACTCCGTGGGACAATTATGTAAAACACACTAAAAACATAATTTTTCCGATTGGGAAAAATACAAGCAATTAGATGTTTCTGATCCAGAACCAATTATTATTAATTTAGCTACAACGGCAAGTAGTGATGAATCAGTCCAGTTGTGAAGAAAATGATATTTATCAAAAAATGTATGGGTTATCCAATAATTTTCTGTGCCTCTTGTTATAATATATTTTTTTAACAAAGAATCTGTTTAACGAATTCGCAAATGTTTTAAATGCTAAAAACCAATGTTCGGCTGAGAAATTTATTTATAAAGTACGAAAGTAAATTGTTCTAGTATTTGTAAACAAAATATAAAAAGTAATCTTAATTTTTTCAAAGTGACTTTTTGTATTCGTGTAATCGTGCCTTAATAACGTTTACGCTGCTAAGCAACAACAAAGCGCAACTGAAATAAGAAGACGCGTGCAAACTGTAACTAAAAATGCGACACTCTTTTGTCAGAAGAATTTGGGCATTTCTACGAGTATCACCTTACTAAAATTATAAAACATTTTGAACAATTCCTGACAAATACATCAACTTTTTATTGATTATCACTTTGTTAAAAACTGTTATTTTGTATATTCTTTTGTTGTCTTCATCTTCATTTAATTGGAATCTCAAAAAAAAAACCAAATATTTTACATTTTTATACTATAACAAATCCCAATTACAACGCTGCATGCATTGAGTCACTGCAACTATAACCGTTTAAAATTTTCATTAAGTCTCGCACACGCATCCAAATACCGGAATGCTGCGCTGTTCATTGTACTCAATTAAACAAATATAGTCAACCAAGTACCTTAATTGGTTGTAGATATGAAATAGAATAAGTTAGCACATCCGCGATAATTTTTCGGGCCCGTGTAGTTTGTTCGGCGCTCAGCTGGCGTAAGGTAGTAAGACGGCGTGGAAAATGTTGCTATAGCGATCGATTTTCTATCGGAAAAACAAAACTGTTTGCTGGAAAAATGTTTAGCGACAGAATTGAATCAATTTCGTGGACTTGACCTGGAAAAGCTAGAGCGGCGGATTGTTTGTATGTACGACATTCGGGACGTTTAGAGTTTCTTCCGAACCGGAAAATTGTCTGTTGCAGTTTGCGGTGGTGAAGGTGGTGGAGAATTGATGTGATTTTCGCGCGATTGTGTTTTTTATTGCTCTTTTGGTTGAAACAGTTGAGTTATTTACGTACATTTATGTTCCTTTGTTCCTGTTTGGATTATTCTATGTTGACGGATATGTGGTATCCGTGTAAAGTGTTTTTACAAACTGTTTCACATAAAGAACAAGGTACCGTATATCTTATACTAAATTCGAGCAGTAATTATTATGTAAAATTAAACTTTAGAATCATAAAGCAACCTCGCACGTGTTGTAATTTTTGATAAGATTCTATGCATTCTCGCCAAGCTCGTGTGTTAAATATGAATATTTGTGTAAGATTAAAATATCAAAGATGTATGCTGTCTCGAATAATGTAGCTATGTCATATATTCATTGTTGTGAGTTGATACAAAATAAAAGGAAAAAATAATATTTGTCGTAATCAACGTTAAAATGTATATAATATGTTTTAGTGCTATTTCTACTAGTATTTCGTATCGAAAATAAGATTTTTTTTTCTATACTTAAAATAAACTTCTACAAAATACCCAGGTTTCATTTTCAGTTGACTTTTTAATATTGCTGACTAAAATTTTTCTATTGTAAAATAATAGTCCATAATTAGCATTATTTTTAATCGAATAAGAGAAAAACTAAATAAACCATAAAATTAAATTGACTTGACATAAACATACTGATATGACAGCAGCAATAATTAATTGTTCAATTGTTATCAAAAATAATATACCTATCTATATTCTTATACATCACAGCCATCTCTGTTATCAGAAAAATTGGAAATAATATTTCAATTTAAATTTTCTATATTTTTAACCAACTTCAAAAAAGGACGAGGTTCTCAATTCGTCGTAATATTTTTTTTTATATATGTTCAGCGATAATTCTTTAACACTGTGTTCGATTTCAATGTTTCTTTTTTATTAGAAAGGGGGTATACTTCAGAGGTGGCCCAATATTAATTTGGTCAAAATCTAATAATTGGGTCCATGAGAAAAATCCTCAAACTCTTAATTTTTTATGTATGTTTAGCGATAATTCTTTACCACCTTGTCCGATTTCTAAGATTCTTTTTTTGTTAGTAAGGGGATACCTCAGGGGTGGTCCCATAAAAATTTGGTTAAGAGGTGGTGACGGCATCTCCACGATTTTGAAGTCGATTTTTTAAAATTACTTTTAATACTTGTTTAAGTCATTTATTCCTTACTAAATTTGTTATCTTCCAAGAAATAATATATGAATAGTTAACTGTTTTTTAAACTTTTATTGGATATCATTAATACAATGTTGTCAAATTTAAGTTCTGCTCCAATGTTTTTTAGTTGGTTCATTTGTACAACGTTTTTGATCATTGTGTCTCCAAATACACCATTAAAACCTAACAACAAATATCCTTCATTGTTTCATTTTAATATTATAAAAGATATTAAACTTAAAGCTAAACTTCATTGCTTGTATAAGTTGAGTTTCAACGCCTGTGAATCAAAATTCATATCGATCTTTTGTAGAGTCAGCAGAATCTCATATAAAAAATGTTCCTAATAAATTTTAGGCTTTATTTAATAAAAAGAAAAGTCATAGCTCGATATCTAACAGCACGACATATATTAACGTTTCTTTAAGTGATCCTGATTCAATCGTAAACGGATTTGCCGAGTACTCTAGCAAATCCTATAATGTATCTTCAAACGCTACGCCACCATTCGATTTAGAATTTATCCTAACACAATATTTATTTAACATCGCTAAATTTGAGATAAAAGAAGTGTTACGGGCTTTAAGGCAGATCAAACCGAAGAAAATGGCCGTGTGTCGGCGTAGAGTGTGCTGTAACTCTTACTCTACCTCTAATACTTATTTTTAACATGTCCCTAATTTAAGATAGGTGACAAAACTGAATTTTCCTTTAAAAACAACAAAATGTAATTTTCATTTAAACCTAATCCTATTTTATTCAATTGAGATAAATAACTCATCTCTACAAAAATCTGAACATTTTGTCGATATTGTTATAATAATATAATGCAAATCTTTCATTTATATTACAAAAGACAATAAATTTGATTGTGAAGATAGAAGTTAAATATGCAAAAAAATTGAGAAAAGTCTATTGAAATAAGTAGTGGCTCAAATACAAGTGTTAACAAAAAAAGTACATTATCTTCAGGGCTAGTTTTCGGGGGTTATTTGGAAATTAAAAACACAATTTTTCCTGATGCCATCGTGTGGGGCATCAAATAAATGCTCTTGGAAACCTTAGAATACAAAGTAGTGAGGATGGATGGTTACGCCAAGGTCTCTTAACTGGGATGGTTATCCAAAATGGCTAAAAATGATAAAAAATTCAGTAAAACAAAGTCTTTTTAAAAGTAGATAATTATATTTCAGGATTTTTACAATTTAACAACATTATTTTTTAATGATTTATCAAATTTTTACGTAGTCCATTATTTTGTTTGATAATATTGGATTAATGGAAATAAAATATATTGTAATTGCATTATATAAAATATAATACAAAAAACAACTTTCAAATGACACATAAACAATCTATGAGTCATAAATCGTTAACCAAAATAGCCGACTTTGGCACGTACGTTTATTCCTATTTGAAATATAGCACACACTCCTTTCTTACTTTATATTCTAAGTTAGAAACACGATTTACACTTTTTCACAAAAAACCCTTAAAACTTGTCCATTCAACTTATCACCAAAATTAACAATCAGAAAAATCTGAATAACTTACGAACGTTGAGAATTAAGTTTAGATTACATTTTTTATACCAAAAAAAGAAAGCTCTACTGTACAGACTACTGGTACTTTAAGCTCTAGCCTAAATCTATCAACATAACAATTGTTAACTCTATATTTATTTTAAAATTATGGTACAGAACCCTATTGCGCAATTGCGACTTGCACTTGGTCAAATTGTTTTTATCTACTATACGTTTTTTGACCGGGTAGCATATATCGAAACTTTAGACCACCACGCAGTTTGTCTGCTAGCTTGCAGCCTCATTGATCGAAGTCGTAAAATATTTTGAAATTAAATTGGGATCGTCGATGAAGGCTACTCAAAAAAGAGCTGAAGTTCAAACAGTGTTTTTTTTAGTTGTAATTTTTATTTTGTCTTAAAGTTTTTAATTACATTTTCTAGAACGTATGATTTTTCTAAAACCTAGATTACAATTACAAGTCTGGGCGCGCAGGACCTGTGTGGCAGATTGTGTTCCCAAAATAATATCGGCAATTTGCTATTTCCACCTTTATATAATAAAGTGGGAAATATGATTAAGGGAAAGTACGAAAACTTATTTCACACCAGAGTAACACATTCAGAATATAAAGTAACATTTGTATAAAAGTTTCAACAACTAAATTTGCCAAGCCATAGAAAATGGGGTTATTATTACGACGACACCCTTTTCCTATAACTGAAATGTTTTTTAACAAACATTTTTCTCTTTTGATTAAATATAAACTATACCAACGAAATCCCCGTTTAAAAAAAATAGGGATTTAGAAGATCCATCTTTATTATAGATAATTATAAAAACGTAAAAAATCGCGGTTTATTTTGATGTCATGTTATTGATTTGTTGTTTTCAAGGATAAAAATATCTTATAGGAAGAAAAAGCAAGAGATTATGTATCACTTGATAACTATGCAGAAATCTGTGATTTAATTTTAAATTCCTAAAAAATACCTACGTTTGGTAACTAAAAATTAAATTTACATTTTTGAAATTTTATATTGTTATATTGACGCTACGGTACCACAGCGTACTCGTCGCAGCATCCGAGGGGGAACGGGAACACGTTGAATTTTGATCGGGCGAACGCAAGCAAGTAGGCGTTGATGATCGTTAAAGATATTTTTATTTTGTCCTTTAATTAATTAGATTTTAAACATAATTTAGTTTAGTTTTTCGAGATATTTAATAAAATATTATAAAACCATGTTAACACGTGTTTTGTGATGTGACTACATGGTGTTAGTGTGATAAATCATTTAATAACAATAATTTTTAAGTTAATTCGTTTAACTTCCTAACAATATTTAGATTCATTGACGTCTTGTTAATATAAGTTAGATTAAATCTTAGGCATATTTATATTTGTAATCTATATATTTCACCAAGAACACCTTTTGACGAATACGAATGCCCCTTTGAGTCGCTAGAGTCTTTGGATTTTTTGTATGGAAATAAAATTTTGTTTTTAGGTGATTTCAATATATCGGAATATGCTTTGTTTCTTACCAATTCTCAGTTAAATGCAAGATTAGATGCATTAAATAATTTTGCAGATGTTTATGATTTAAAACAGAATAACTTTGTTTTTAATGAAAATAATAGGTTACTAGACCTAGTGTACTTTAATAATTCCTATTTTGTTGAAAAATCTGTAGATCCGTTGATAAAGGAAGATTGTCATTATCCAGCTTTGAACATTTCATTAAAATTAGTAGAAAAACTAAATAATAGAAATAGTTTAGAGTCATCTTTCATAAATTGCTATATCTTTCGTAAGGCGAATTTTCCGATGTTGTATGACATGATTTCCAAAATTGACTGGACTTTTCTGGAAAGCTTTTATGAAGTTAATGATGCCTGTACATACTTTTATGGGAAATTATACAATGTGTTAGATAAATGTGTACCTAGGTATACCGTCCACAGTAAGAAAAATTATCCTCCCGGGTATAATGGCGCTATTATAAATTTAATTCGCAAAAAATCCAAACTCTGGCAACAGTATAAGAGAGAGAATGATATTCATGCCTTTGAGGAGTTTAGACGCATAAGAAGTGAAGTTAAAGATGATAGAGCCTATAAACAATATCTTGAAAAAACTGAATCAGTAATAACGATTAATTCCAATAAATTCTGGGCTTACATCAATAATAGAAAATGCTCCAATAAAGTTGGTAATACCTTGATCTATGAAGGTAACTTTCTGCTTAATCCATCAGATATATTAAATGGCTTTGCTACCTTTTTTAGTAAATCTTATGTGCAGTCTTCAGCCACAAATGTCCCGATAAACGAAAGCCACATGTATCACTTAAACATTACTAGCTTTTTAAAAAACCAAGTATTAGATACTTTAAAATCAGTAAAGCCCAAGCGGACTACTGGGACTGACCATATTCCTGCTTTTCTTTTAAAAGACTGTGCTGTGGCACTGGCTCATCCTTTAACTATACTTATAAATACCTGCATCCGGACTAAAACCATGCCGTCAGTATGGAAAGAGTCTAAGGTTTGTCCCATATATAAAAAAGGAAATGAAACTGAGGTGGAAAACTATCGCCCTATCGCTATCATCTGTAAGGTTAGTAAACTGTTTGAAATGTTGCTAGATGGTACAGTTTACCAACACGTCTGCAACATAATATCGGATCAACAACATGGTTTAAAAGGTCGTTCAACAGTTACAAATCTCTCCATAAATACGCAGTAAATTTCAAAAAACATTGACAACCGAACTCAGACAGATGTTATTTATATGGATATGACAAAGGCATTTGATCAGCTTGACCACGGTATTTTGGTAAAAAAACTAGCCTCTCTTGGACTTTCAAACAATCTTATTCAGCTTCTTATATCTCACCAACTGAATACAATACGTTCAATTAAATGGATTTAGGTCTGATCAGTATTCTGCCACCCCGGTGTTCCTCAGGGATCAAATCTAGGCCCGTTGTTGTTTAATATTTTAGTGAATGACATCGTGGATGTAGTTAATGTTGACACTTTAATTTACGACGACGACTTTAAATTTTACGTAACAATTAAGAACGTCGCGGATTGTAAAAGGCTCTCTGAAAATCTTAGTTATCGAATACTGTCGGAAAAATAACATTAATTTGAACCCCTCGAAGTGTAATGTCATGTCTTATTCACTAAGCTCTGGTCCAATTGCTTACAATTACCGTATAGGCAACACTCTATTATGCAGACCGAATAACTTTGTGGATTTAGGCGTTACTTTTGATTCAGCACTATCCTTCAATGACTACATTGACGGTATATTAACTGCAGCAAGTCGCATGTACGGATTCATAATTCGGAACTCTCGGGATTTTAAGAATACAAGTACTTTAAAGTATCTTTATTATGCGTCTATCTGCTCAGAACTGAAATATACTTCGGTTATATGGAGTCCCAGTTACCAGGTACACGTTACCAGGTTAGAGGCTCTTCAAAGACGGTTTCTCAAATATTTAAGTTTCCGAGAAGACCAAGTGTATCCTCCAATTGGCACCCCACATAACTAACTGTTAGTAAGACATAGGATTCCCGCCAAACTTCTAGGTTCAATTATACTTTTTACTTGAGCACTCCTCGCACCAATATTTTAAGCAAATCTCCATTATATGTCATGTGTAGTAATTGCAACAGCATAAACTCTCGAGTTCAATATATTTAACATTAGAATTTTGGACATAAAACATTTGCTTTTGTAATTATTTTATCGTTTTAAATAGTCTGTTTTTTCTTAAATCTTTATTCTGTTTTGTAATTTTTTATATTGTATTTTTCTGATATATTTGTTTTGTCATATTTTACCTGTTCTTTAATTGGGAATTTCCTGTAGAACAGTTTATAAAATAAATAAATATTTTAACTCCTCTTATGTTGTTTAAGTTTTTTTTTTGTAAAAAAAAACACCCTCATGTTTTTCATTAATTATTTGAAAATGGCTTCAAAATATTCTGAATAAAAACTAAATCTAGTTTTTGGTATTAAAATATATTTCTAGAATTCTACTTACAAATCTTTCACATTTTCTAATACAAGAATCAATATCATTAACTCAGTCAACATATTTAATATATTTTTTGAGTTTTCCATTTTTAAACATCCTTTGTTGTATTACAAAGAACTACTAAGAATTATTTCACTTTAATGCCAATAAAAAGAAAAGTAATAGTGTGTCTATAATTTAAAAGCAACTAAGGGGTAATTCTCGATTAAGGTCATTGAAAATATCTGGAATTACAGACGTAAACCGCTTTTGTTTATTTTACCACTCGGAGGTCGACCCAAATACGAGAAGTTTGTGAGAGGTTAAGCACGAAGATGGGGCTATGAATTATAGAAGCGCTTCATTTACGACCTCTCTAATAGATCTATTATTTATGTATGAATTTAAAGGAACAAGAGAACTTTTTATTTCTAAAAACATTACAATCGAACTTTTTGATTATCTTTTTATGGATTAATGATAAAGAGGAACGCTATTCAGGAATTCATGTGATTCACAAACTTCGCGTTCAACCATTATAGGCACTTTCTAGAAAAAATTTGATTCTGTGCCAACTCTATTTCTATAATTTAATTCTTATATACAGTTACAGTAATGTCCCAGTTCTTTAATCTATAATTTTAATATGCATTACCGCTTCAAGATTTAGTAAAACACTGTCAAAGTTTTTTTTGTGCGCAAACATCCCACCAAAAAATTTTACGTTTTTCATTAAATATTTTATACCTGTTCATTGATGAATCTCATATATATTTTAAATTTGAACCAATTAAAACATAGGTATCTCTTTGGGCTATATGACAAGGCCACCGAAAAGTAGAAGACGCAAGCCAAACAAACCTACATAAAATTAAATAATCTAAATTCTTTTTAGCATATTTTGTGTATTTTAATAGAATGAGTATTCACTATTAAATTAAAAATGCCAAAAGTAAACTAACAAAAAATTACATAAATAAAATAATTAACGCATCATTTCAATTTTCTTACAAACTGTAAAATTTTTGCAATTTTTTTTAAAGTTTGGTTTCTTATAAATTAAGAACTATTTGTATGCAATAATGGCAAAAAAATAAAACTTAAGAAGGGACCAAATAAATTTATTCGATTTTTTCACAAATTTAAAAAAAGTAATTTGGGTCCAATCGATAAATACAACAAAATTAATACCTTGTATTACCACCCCGTGCTCTAAGTACTGCCAGACATCGACGTGGCATACTTAAAATCAGGCTTTGCATCAATTGTTCCGGTAAATTGTCCCATTCCTCTGTTAGAGCATTTTGAAGTTGATTTAAGGTGTTAGGAACAATTGGTCGATTTCGTACTTTTCGTGATAAATTGTCCCAGACATGCTCTTTTGGATTTAAATCAGGACTTCGAGCTGGCCAATTCAATGTGGGAATACCAACTTCGTTAAGGTACTGACGAACAATTAAAGCAGTGTGCGGGCGAGCGTTGTCTTCCATAAAAACAAAATTGTCACCAACGAATGGACGGTAAGGTACAATATTGGGTTCAAGAATGTCCGTTACATATGTTGCAGCTCTTAAATTTCCTTCCACAACTAGTACTAACTCTGTACGAGCCACAAAAGAAATTCCCCCACATCACAACAGATCCACCACCAAAAGGTTCCGTTTCTCTGATGTTACACTGAAAGTATCGCTCGCCATCACGCCTGTACACTGGAATTCGTCGATCAGATGAAAACAGGCTGAATCTAGATTCATCAGAAAACAGAACATTGGACCAATCGGCTATATCCCAATTCACATGATTTCTGGCAAAGTCCAACCGTGCAACACGATTCTCCCTGGTAAGGCGTGGACATAAGACGACCACCCTGGCTCTAATTCCTCCTTCCCGAAGACGATTTCTTATTGTTTGCACATAAATTCTTGTGTTGCATGCAACGGCTAGTTTGTTTTGGAGCAATCGCGTTGTACAGTGTCTAGTTCGAAGAGCGGTTAAGGTACCATTTGGGTAGGCGCGTCAGGAGACAAGCGACCACTGAAACGACCCCAAGGTCGAGTAGGACGACAGATGCATAAATGTTACGCTTCGTACATTTCGCAAGCTTGAGAAGTGTCGCGCGACATTTACAGGGATAACCATTCGAGGGAACAATCAGCGTTGCCAGACCTACTGTTTTCACGTAGATCTACTCTTTTTGTCTCTAGCAATTTTTGTTCTTAATTTATTAAGTTTGCCTCATTCTTCAGCAAATGGTTAAAGAATATTTTCTCTAGTAAATTTTCTGCAGTAAAAGCAGCGTAATAAGCATCCACTAGTCTAGGTTGGCTCCATAAAAAAAAAACATCAAGATAATCATTGTTTTTATTTAAAATGAAACAAAGAATTAATAGGGCATCATAAAAAGAACATGCACACTACGATTTTGAATTATCTGATTCAGACTGATCTAAAAGAAGTAGGTACCTATTATTTTTCATTGTTCTTTTTTTGTTTCCGTACGTTAAGTATATATTAAAAATGTTATTATTTGTTTTTATTCTCTGTTTACCTTCTAATTTGGGTCGACAAAAAGTTTATTTTTCGTTTCTTATATACTTGTTTTTTATTTACTACACTGCAAATTTTAATTATTTCCCCCTGTATTAAAATGTACTGTTCAGATCTACGGTTTTTTTACCCACTGTTTTAAAATCTGGCAACGCTGCCTAGATCGAAAGAAATTTCCAACCGAATCACCTCCAAAAAGAAGCGATGCCGAGGACAGTGACCTCGAGTGCGATACGCAGCAAAGCTTTGCACCGAGAAGTGTCGACAGGAAGTGTCGTCTTGACGTGTCCCAATACTTAAATATATCGAAAAATCAAATAAAGAAAAACTTTTTGTCACTTTTAATAGTGATGCGCTAATTTTTGTGCAGAGTGTATTTACTTATTTTATAGAGTAACTCGAATTACAATCAGAAAATAACGTGTAAAATTGCCCTAATACATTTTATTAAAAAATCGACATTGAATTGGTCCTAGACCGTCAATATCTATTTTATAGTTGGGAATCCAAATGATCGATGTTTGAGAGTAATCATTTCTGTAAAATCTCGAGTGTACCTTCAAATGAATATTTTTTCTGAAGATTAGTACAGTCAAGAATGCAATTAAAATGTATTTCAGACCTTAATTTATAAGACATTACGTAACACTTTGACAGATTAAAAAGTAAATTATTCAACATGCACCAATCACTGACATTAGTTAGGTTTTCCTGCAGTAATTGATAATCAGTAACATCGGAAATTCCACGAAATATTTTCATATTATCCGCATATAACAACATTGACACTGATACACTCAATGATGTTGTTAATATATTAAAGATAAGAGGACCAAGTTTTGAACCTTGGGGAACTCTAGATGTTTCAAAAAAAATGTTTATAAAGTAAGCATGACCGATAAAAATAGCGTTGTGTTGTCAGTGATTACTACGCAACACTTCGAATTAAATCCAAACTGATACTTAAAAAGAAGAATATTTGTGAGCTCCGACATACGTTAATTGCCAAGGAATACTTTAGAAACATTTTTTTTGTGAATCACTCCATAATAATTAATTTTGTATATTGTTAAATGTGTCAAATTTTCTTAGCTATCCTGGATTTTATGAGAAAATTGATGTCGATTTTATGGTCGCTTTTTGCAGTTAAGTGGGGCATATGATTATTTATAACGTTCAGTTTTTATCATTAAATTCTTCCTGGATGGTTCAGCGGGGCTCTCACGCCCCCCTTAAAGTTATTTCACGCCAATTACGCCCCGCAGTTTGGAAATCACGGTGCTAAAAAGTCTTTATTTTATTTTTAATCCTGTTTTCACGGTCATGCAACCTTATTTGAAGAATTTTTTTATGTATGATAAATTTTGAAACACTTTTGTAGAAATTGTCATAATAGTGTACGTCTCATAATTTATTAAAGCAAGCACATAATTAAAAAAATGTGAGCTGGTTGAACTCTTTAAGTGTGGGCTCGTGTATGATTTTAAATGAAATTATTTATATGAAATGAATGAATTTTATGAAAATAATTTATTTTCATGCACCTCGTTGTAGTTGCCATGCCAAATATTTTTAGATTAATTTGAAAAAAATCGCTCATTCCTACCTGGTGACAGATGTTCGCAATCTATTTTTATTACGTCAGTTGACCTTGTTTCGTTTATAAAAACCTACACAAAAAGCACCAATTATCTCATTCATGTATAAAAATAATTAGTTTTTTCTTCTATTCTTTAAAAGTATAAAAAAATAATATTAAGTAAAGGGATTAGCTCAGTTTTCAGCATGCATTTCGCTTTTAATATATTTTTATTCTTTTTTTTATTTTCCTGTCTGTTTACAGATAAGGAAAGTATAGAAATCATGATTTTTTTCTACTATTAGTTTCCAAGGGATTTTACATTTTAGGGTCTCCTGAATCCGTTTTGACTATTTTCGCGATGATGTGTGTGTCTGTATACTCGATAACTCATGAACGAATAAACAGAAAAACACCAAATTTTAAATTTACTGCGGAGAGTTTATTAGATTTTGCACTTAGTCGGAACATCTGGGGGTACTTTACATAGGATCGTTTTTCTATTTTATCGGTTATATCTGTTATGGTTTGGAGAAGAAAATTCTTCATATAAAAGTTGCTTGCCACGTCATTTTCTATAATTCTTGTCCTATACATGGTTTCCCTAAAATAGACGGATAAAGAAAAAAAAACTAAATTTTAAACTTAAGCTTTAATCTATTCTACAGTGATATAATTAAATTTTGGGCATAGTCGAAGCATCTGGGGTGGTACTTTATAGGGTGTCGTTTTTTACTCTCTGTTATTTACTATGGGAGAAAAAAATTCTTCAAGTAAATTTTTTTTTGATATTCTCTATAGTTTTTGTACTGTACATGATTTCTCTAAAATGGACCGTAATAGAAAAAAATTGTGGAAAAGTATAAAATTTTAATTTTTCAGTATTTTCGTTGGAAATGAATATATCGCTCATTTGTGTTAGGAGAGGGCTGTAACACTAAACTCGACTATTTAACTTCACTATTTATTATATTCGACTAAACTGTATAATGATTCGCACAATAATGCCCTATATCTAAATAAAACGCTTATATAATTTCTGGTGATTTCGACTTATCGCCTAATGAGTCATAGTACTAGATATTCCAGCGGCGTCTCTTACGGGGTTGCTAACACGGCCATCCTACGGTTTGTTCGTCCTCGAACATATGTACTATCTAAAACAAATAAAATGGGTGATGTTTAAGGGTTTCTAATATACGAACATAGTAGTCCGAGCAATGATACTTGAAATCTGTTATTCACTGAGGCCTTAATACCTGCAGCACTAATTGAAATAACTTTGAAACCACTGTAGGCCTTTATACCTGCAGTTTCTAACTTGAAATCACCGTAGGCCTTTATACCTGCAGTTTCTAACTTGAAATCACTGTAGGCCTTTATACCTGCAGTTTCTAACTTGAAATCACTGTAGGCCTTTATACCTGCAGTTTCTAACTTGAAATCACTGTAGGCCTTTATACCTGCAGTTTCTAAATTGCTATGGCTATAGGCCTTTATACCTACAGCCCCTTTTTGTGTATCTTAACTTTTACTATATTTTAAGTTGCTAGAGGCCTTTATACCAAAAGCATAATAATTGTATATTTACCTTGTTCTTATTTTCGAAGGTTAAATATCTTAATGTCTTCTACACAATATACTCCTTCATAAGCTATATTATTTTTTGATCTCTTCGCATGGATATCTTCTTTAACTTTATATCGGTCATTAGGCAGAACCTCTATAATTTTAAATGGCCCTTTGTACTTCTCTAACAATTTCTTGCTTTGACTATTGTTAGAAGGAACACTTGAAATTCTTACTAGAACCAAATCTCCTACCACGAATGTTTCTGCTGGTTTTCTTTTCTTATTAAATATGTTTCTCTGGATTTTTTCATTTGCTTCTAAATTTCTTTTTGCTTTTTCTCTTAACTTGGTCACATCTGGGTTGTCACTTTCTTCGTCTACGTATCGGTCAGCCTGACTTCTGAGATTTATACCCAACATTATCTCGGCGGGAGTAGTCTCTGTTGTTTTATGCTTCGTACTGTTAATCCCTTGTTGGATTGCTTCTAAATTTGAGTCCCAATTATCGCTGGAAGTGTCAGCTCCCATTGTGGCTAATGCATCTAATAGTAATCTGTTAACTCGTTCTACTTGTCCGTTACCTCTGGGCATACCAACTGCTGTTATGTGAAGCCGAATGCCTCTATTTTCACAAAATTTATTGAATTCATTTGATGTAAAAGTTGTTCCAGCGTCGGCTACTATTCTTTTCGGATTGCCAAAAATAGAAAATATTTCTGACAATTGTTTTATTACATTAACAGCTTTAGTATCCGGAACTGCTCTGGGAAACACAAATTTTGTAAATGCATCTACAACTACTAATAGGTGGCTATTTCTCTTACTGCTTTCCACGAAGGGTCCAAGGTGGTCAATATGTAAGGTATGAAACGGTTTGGCATACTTTGGAATAGGATGAAGATAACCTGGTTTCTTTCCTCCTGCCGATTTGTGATATAAACAGTTAAGACATGATTTGATATACTTTCGAACAAAATGTTTCATTTTAGGGAACCAATATCTTTGTTTAATCCGTTCTACTGTTTTTTCTAACGCAAAATGACCAACATCATCATGATTCAGCTTTACCACCTGCCATCTACATTTCTTTGGGACCATCCAACGTCGACCTCTTTCTGTTAATCTGAAAACTCTATTTCCACGTAAATCAAATTCTTTAAAGATTTTTTTGTTGTTTTGCATGTCACCAGATAATAATATTTCTTTTATTTCTTTAATATTATTATCCTGTTCTTGGGCTTCTTTCAACCAGTCTTCTTCATTTATTAGTTTTATACTTAGTTCACATTCCTCCTGTGTTATTTCTGGATTACGACTCAAGGCATCAACGTGCTGCATCATCTTTCCTTGTTTGTGTTGTATATTAAAATTATATTCTTGTAGTGACAGTAGCCATCTTGCGATTCTGGGAATAATTGTTTGCTTTGACATGGCATTTTTAACGGCATTGCAATCAGTGAAAATAGTAAACGGAATCCCCAAAAGATAGTGTCGAAATCGTTCTAAAGTTCTTACAATGGCAAGTAGTTCTAATTCAAATGAGTGAAACTTTCTTTCGTCAGGAGAAGTTTTCTTGCTGTAATAAGCTACTGGTTTTTCTTCTGCTCCATTGAGTTGAATAATTATGCCTCCAATTCCTTCTTGGCTAGCGTCTGTGTATACACGTGTTTCTAAATTTGGACTGAATATGGCTAGAATGGGAACTGAGCAAATCATTTCCTTCAGATGGTTTACCAGTTCTGTATGATTCTGAGTCCAATTCCATTTCGAATCCTTTTTCAATAAATCTGTTAATATACTAGTTTTAGAAGCGTAATTTTTAATAAATTTTCTGAAATAACCAGTAAGCCCTAGAAACTGTCTTACCTGGTGAATAGTCTTTGGCATAGGGAAATTTTTAACAGCAACTGTTTTTTCTTCACTAATAGAAACATTATTATTGCTAATTACATATCCTAGGTACGTTATTTTAGTTTGAAAAAATTGAGATTTTGATAATTTAACAGTTAGACCATGTTCTTCAATGATCTGGAAAACTTTTTGCAATTTTTCTATACCCTCACTTATTGTGTTAGATGGAATAATAATATCGTCCAGGTAAGGAGTGATACCGACATTTCGAAGAGGTTCAAAAATTTCAGACATCATTCTCTGAAACTCCGCAGGGGCATTACATAACCCAAAGGGTACTCTTAAGTATTCGTAATGTCCCTCTGGAGTTACAAATGCTGTTTTGTGTGTGTAATCGGGGTGCAATGGTATTTGATGGTAACCCGACGCTAAATCCATTGTCGAAAAATATGTATAGCCTCCAAGTGAATCAATAAGGTCTTCTATAACTGGTAGTGGAAATTTAATTTTTTCTGTTATTTTATTTAAAGCCCTATAATCAATAACTAGCCTTTTATCCCCTCCTTTTTTATTTACTAATAAAGCTGGACTAGCATATTCTGAGCTACTTTTTTTTATTATATTGGCGGAAAGTAACTCACCAACTTGTTTTTTCATGATATCCTTATCTGACTGTGATAACCTATAAGGTCTAAATGTAACTGGTTTGGATGTAGTAGTCTCTATTTTCATTATTACCGAATGTGCTTTGCCCAATTTTTCCATAGAGGAATATAAACAACTGTGAAATGTTTCAATAATATTATATAATTTCATTTTATCTATTTTATTTAAGTCCCCGTGATTAACTTCAAGTTGAAAAAGTTGTAAATTATCTGAATATTTAAAAGTTAATTCATTACCAATACGATAATAAGAAATTTTTGGATTTTCCGTAAAATTACGTCCTACTAAAATTTCAGTATTTTTTAAAGTATTAACTGTAACATATAATAAAATATTTAATTTACACCCTTCCATAGTTACTTCAGTTTCGACATATTCATTCACTTCGGTTACGTCACCATTGAACCCCGTAAGACGCACTTTTTCCTGTAAGTTTTTAACTTGTATTTTAAGTCGAATTGCTAAATTTTTCTCAATCAATGAACAATCACTTCCTAAGTCTATAAACGCTTGCATAACTTGATTATTAATAAGAACCGGTTTGAAAAATTTTTTTGCCTCTTTGTTAGTTATCATGTTAACGTTTTCAGTTTTTGTCGGTGAGGACAATTATCACTAATATGTTGTCCCGTTATACCACATCTATGACAAATAATAATTTTATGATTCACCGTTGAAAAATTCCTTTGTCTTTCGTAATTTACTTTTTTAAATTTGTCAAAAATATCCCTACGGCCAAAATCTTTACTGGTACTAGCAACAGGTTTACTATAATAATTGTTATTCGAAACTTCAGTATATTTTTGTGGTTTTTCTGAAATCTTACAATAAACTTTGTTTCGCAAATAAGACCCTAAGATGTTTAAATCATTGATATTTGCAGCTTCTGCTGCTGAAGTAATATTTTTATCATTTATAGCACCCAAAACTAATGAAATTTTATCTTCGATTGAAAAATTTAGTTTTAAATTATCAATTTTTGCTAAGTGTGTAAAGAAAAATTCATATAAAGAACATCCATCTGAAGGCTTATGATTTGCTAATTCAATTAAAAGTGTGTACATATCTCTTCTAGAATGAAATGTCTCCATCAATTTGTTTTTCCAATCGGACCAACTATAACTAGGCCATTGCTTGTCGTTGGCGATTAAATTTTCATACCAAATTTTTGCTGTACCCTGTAACTTATTCACAACTTGATGGATAGTCTGGTGTTCGGCCCAATTAAATAATTTTACATTATGCTCTATAATTTCAATCCAACAGCCGATATTATCTGATAACGGGTTAAATTCGGGTACTGCATTAGATATAACATGTTTTTCCGATAATAAGGATAATGAGACTTGACTTACCCCCGCCTTGTTTTTAGGTACTTTTAAATTCTTTTTTTGTTTACTTTTCTTGCGTCTCTTATTTAATCTAGAAGCACTTGAACTGGACGAAGAACTAGTAGAACTCGAGGAACTAGAACTGCTCGAAGAAGAATACGTTCTTTTTCTACCCATTTCAGGGCGAGTCGAACCACTTCTGATGTTAGGAGAGGGTTGTAACACTAAACTCGACTATTTAACTTCACTATTTATTATATTCGACTAAACTGTATAATGATTCGCACAATAATGCCCTATATCTAAATAAAACGCTTATATAATTTCTGGTGATTTCGACTTATCGCCTAATGAGTCATAGTACTAGATATTCCAGCGGCGTCTCTTACGGGGTTGCTAACATTTGCGAGAATATCGACATAACTAAAAAAAGCTTCAGTTTGAAATAATCAAGTTTAATTGATTGATTTACCAGGCTGAAACTTGAAAAGTGTCAATGGTAGTAGAGCTGTCAAGTGAATACCACTATAACTATGGAAGTGTCGTTGTTTTTTTATAAAGAATATACCTTTTTAATTATGTTAATGCAATAATATCAGAATTGATGATTTTTTAATTGTGACGGTATTGTCGCAAATGAGCGATATGTATATAAAAAAATGTTTCGCGTAAGATGTGTGTGGAAAATGTATGTATTTAGTGCATCCATTAAACATTTTTACGGGTGATATATTAGGTTCTAGTCATGTGTTGGACATGTCAGATTTTTATTATTGGATATATGCAGTGAGGAATAAATAAATGTACTAAATAATTTATTGCACAGCAAATATTACAAGCAAAGTAAAAACAAATAAAAAAATTTAAACATTTTTAAGAATATAGATAAGTACCAAGATAGGAATAAACAATGATAAAAAGAGTAACAAAAAATATATATATTATATTGATTTTTTATTTTTATATTTATCAATTTTTATTTTGTTAATTATGTTTTATTTGTTTATTTTTTATTTTATATCAATATTTTACTTACTTGTTTTGTTGAGCGCCTTATTTTTTTTATTTAAATAATTTTCTATTTATTACCCTTCTATAAAAATTAATTCAACTCCGGCTACGCTTTTCTATTAAATACCCTAATCAAATTATCTGATAATTCGCATGATATGCTCTCGTCCCAGGAGTCGGTTCCCAAACTATAAAAATATTATTTCAAATTTAATTTACCTTTTTATTTCTTTGTATTTATATTGTTGTAGACCCTGTATATTTTTTCAATAAAATTCATTTATATAAAAATCAAATTTAACAAATTTATTTAAATTTCAATTTCAAAAACCAAACAATTATATACAATCATAGAAGAAATCATATTATATGAGCTGCTCAGTGCAATAACGGCCTAAGCCACTTAAAGGTGATATGGAAATACACGTCAAAAAAGAATGAGTGAATTTTTCAAAATTTTTATTTCAACTTTACGTAACATTTTTAATATACATTTAATATAGCCCAAATAAATGAAGTAAAAGCTAATGTTTTAATAAAAGTATTATTAAAAATTCCAGAAACTAAAAAAATTAATGTGGTTTGGGCCACTATTATATAAAAAAAAAATTAAAAATTCTCTTTCAACTGTGGTTTGGACTCGTAACCGTACACACATCCACTTAGGTTTCTGGCACTGCCTCCAAGACTTCGTCATCTAAAGCACAGTCGACATCATTATCTACGGCACCCTCATTGGTCTTTAAATTATAAAATGAATGATGAATTTCTGGAATGTATGGAAACAGAGACTGCAAATCTTTCATTTTATTTTTTTCTATTGTTTGTCCTTCAGGATATAGCAAATCCAATTCAATGTTCTGTAAATCTGAATTTCTAGTTTGTTTTTTTCGACATTTACAGACATAAGTGGTGCTATAAGGTTATCGTCCACGTTCGTATATTTATAAAATATTTTATAAGGGTGAGATTTATACAACCGTATCCATTGAAATTTTAACTATTCTACTTGTCTTCTTTAGTTTTTTATTTCGTTATCGTCTAGTTTTCTGTTTGTTATTAACTGTTCTAACTTTTTCGTGCATTTAAAATCATTTTTGGTCATCTTAA
Source organism: Psylliodes chrysocephalus (assembly GCA_927349885.1). Classification (NCBI taxonomy): domain Eukaryota; kingdom Metazoa; phylum Arthropoda; class Insecta; order Coleoptera; family Chrysomelidae; genus Psylliodes; species Psylliodes chrysocephalus. Next base: position 40,364,797 of record OV651813.1, read on the forward strand.
TTACCTGAAATTTAGGATGTTTCTTCTTTGCAGATGCTATGACTTTCACCCAATCATCGGGTATGTAAATATTTTCATGATATCGTTTTTCTCTTTCAATGACCCCAAAATCTCTATCGCACGGTAAGTATGAGTTACCGGACACTAAAAATTTCTGGTCAATTTGTTCAATATTATATTGGTTGGAACTTGTTACAAAATTACAAATGGCAGCAATTTTAATGTTTCTGTTCTGCCCTCCACATTGATCACTATACATGATAAATTTTTTGGTGGTTACAAAATGTTTAAAAAAATTTAACAGACAGGAACCAATTTCAGGTGTCATATGTCCATAACTGACGTTTATAGTAAACAACACCCGTACCTATATTTGGTGTGGGTAATGTTTTCATGAGGTCAAACGCAAATATTGTGGTATCATTGTCCAAATTTTGGGCAAAAATTGTATCTTTCTTTAAACCAGACCGTGCAGATTCGACCTTTCTTAAATGAACTTCCTTCTGGTGCGACTTCAGTCTTTTCTATTTGTGTTCCGTGTCGTAACTTAACGTTAAACGCATCACATCTTTTACACGTGTCTGAATAAGGTTGTCGAAAATGTAAATTAAATATCTCAGTAAATATTTTACTAAATATGAACCTCGATACTGCATTATTTCCCATTTCTTTCTTGTAAAGACTATTTTTAGCAATACATAAGTCAGGGGAAAGATATTGAGCATTAGGACTATTTGTTCTTCTGTAGTGACTTCTATAAGTAGGGAATTTCTTAATAAATGAAATCACACCATTCGCCGCGTCTTCACTGATCTTCTTGTTACATGGCTGTTTTTCTCTTTTATCTAATGGAGCTGTAGTCTCAGTTGAATTACCTGCATTTTTATATCTAACTGCTCAAGAAATTCTTCCGTCCGAGACTCCTAAACTTTTTTTAAAAAAAGTTTTACAAACGATAACATCCACACCAGTTTTCGGTAGTAGGTATATGCGAGTATTCTGTGTTCTTGGTAAATCGATCAGCGCTCTTCTGCTGTAGGTTCGTAATTTGGGTTCAACTTTTATTTTACCAAAAATAAAAGCTGTCTGTAAATCAAAATTTTTCAGTTTATAGAAGTTGTCAAAAATAAGCTTCCTTTCCTCTAGTGTAAATAAACTATGACATTTTTATGACATGTGCAATCATCATCATCATAAAACTTCTTTGCAGGAACAACCTGACCTCGTACATTTAAGTACTCTTGACCTGCAGCTCTGGCTCTTTTTGCCGTCTCTCTTTTCCATTCGGAATGATGTCGTAATCGTTTTCTACTTAGCTTTCTTTTTTCTTTAAGAGAAAAAAATCCTGAAGGTGACTAGGGCCAGGGACCGTATTAGTAGGGTTGTCAATCGTTGTTTCATGTTCAGGCAAATTATCAGGCGAAGAAAGCCAGCATTCTTCATCTGACGAATTGTATTCAGATTCAGAATCCTCGAACTCGGAGGGTTCTCCTACGATGGAATCTAACATTTCGTTTCTGAAACAACAATAAGTCCAATTACTATAAAAACAATAACCAGTTAACGCTCTGTATTCTTTTCAATGGGCCACTCTGTATAATACAAAATTCAATATTTTATTACTGGCTTTACATCGTATTTTAATCTCCCAAAAAAATATAATTAAATTTTGTATTTTAGATACGGACTGTGGATAAAAGTATCTGCAACGTAGCAGAAAATATAAGAAATATTTCCCAAAAGTGGTGTTTTGCTCCCAGACTATGGTAAATTACTATCATCTTATAAAAAAACACAAGGTTTAAGTTTTATCCTAAGAAGAATGTTCAGACTAGAATATGTTTTAAACTAATTAATTGTTCGTTAATATTATTACCTAACCTAAGAAAACACAGGACTAAAATAAATGATAATGATGATGATTATTGTTATAAATACGATAGTATTTAGATTGTTATGTTATCTGTAAGATACAAAATATAAACTTACCTCTTTTTTAGATGAAATTAATACTAAAGTTACTAAAGTACTAATATTAAAGTAAAGTAAACAATAAAAATAGTCACAAGGATACAACGGCGGCAAAATGAAACATAAACATAACCACAAAACTAACCGAACGACCCACAAATCTTTTTATATCGCTTCTATTTTTACAAGTATGGTGGCCTAAGTGATTATAGGCCACTGTTGGAGTGACTAATTGTAAGCAACTACAGTAATGATATTGGCTTAAATGATATTGGGCCACTCTTCCGTATAAAAATATTGCAATTATGTAAGGGGAAGAACTACTGATTCATTTCATTCTGTCTTATAACGTTAATAATAAGGTTCGGCCACTATAATTTTGAAAGTATACGTCCTTCGCCAATAGATGACAGTATTAACCCTATTTTGTATATTTTGTGGGTTGGGCCATTATTTTGCTGAACAGCTCATATTAAATTAGAAATAAATCCTCATTGTTATTGATATTATAATGAAATTGTGATTCTTTCAATGAGTCTTTATTTAACCATAAATCTGCAGATTTGTTATTACTTAAAATTATATAGTGGACAAAAGATGGCGTCGAGTATAATAGTATTTGCACCCTCTATTGGGTAATAGGAAACTTATAGTCAAAACGGAAGTAGTTCACCACATATAACTATTTCTTTATTTTAAAGTTCTAAATAAATCACACTGATGGCGATCTGCAAACTGTCATGCAAAGGAACAGTACCTTTGATTCCTTTTTACTAACTTTACTATGAAAGTTTTTATGAGCACAAAATACTATATTTTATTGGTGTGTGATGTGCTCGTTGTTTTCTTTACAATGATGAATAGTTAAAACTTAAAGTCACTTACAATAGTGCATGTAGTTTGCACTCGGAAGAATCCACTGTCTGGTTTCCAAGTATAAACCAGAGTCCAGAGCCAGATTTTCTTTGATGGCGATGCTTCTATCATACCGGTCTCGATATGAGTTTTCTTGGTGAGTAGATTTGTTTAATTTACCTGTCTTCCTTCATAAAATTTAGCTTAAATCGATCCTTAATTACTTCTGTACATTTTAACATATGATTGAAAGTTATTTAAATGAATTATTCTATCAAAATCTTTTAATTTAATTTTAGATTCATAATTTTCAAACTCTTTTTTCAAAACGACAAAATGGAGTCCCCTATTCAACAAATTCGTTGTCTATCAACCGATTAAACCGCTACTAGATATTCAATCCTCCAATCAAAGATTTTTATGGATCTGATACAGTTCAAAGTAAGTAATTTTTAGTTTTATTTTGACTGTCTGAGCAAAGAGTATATCATGGTTATTTCTTATAATTTAAAACACATTATTTTGATTTTTCCCTAGTCAGATTCCACCTATAATCCCAATTTAAATTTCTAGTTTCTTAACTGTCACTTTTTAATCCAATTGACCACAAAATTATCAGTAAGCAAATTAACTTATTTTGACAACAGAAAGATAATAAGTAATGTCACTTATTTTATTAAAAATTCTTAAATATTTCAGTATGTAGTTTCACAGGATAATATATATAAATATTAGTTTTGTTGCTAAAAAATTCTTAAAAGTAAATAATGTAAAACTTGAAAAAAATATGCAATACTAACGGTTTAGAGTCGGTACTCTATGCCGTTAGCTGTACTGTGTATGTATCTTTATATCTACAAGTCTTTCTCTATATGCATTTCCGCTCTAACAGGTGACATGGACCTCTATTTATTCTTTGTCAAACTTATTTTCGCGATCTAAATTGTTTTAAATGTACCATATGCTTATACCCTCTTACTTTTGTAAAAAAAAAACATAATTCGAGGTGAACATAAACCAAACAGAGAGAAAATGATGACGATTCAATGTTGCTTCGTGCATCGGCCGATACTAAGTGGCGGTTTATCTAACTGACGTTCTATAAAAGTCAGGTTAAGAAATTTAACAATCTCTTTATTAATTTACACATCTTATTATAATTTTTTGTCTTGTACAATTGCTTTAATTTTTCTCATATCCTTTTGCCTTTTCAGGCGCTTTTTTTTCCTGGGTCCATTTCTCCCATTCTTTTTTGTTCCTGACTAGTATTTTCATCCCTATCAATTTTTTCCCATTAACAATTCCAATCTCTTCCTTTTGGGGACTTCCTCTTTGCTTTTTTTTTATTTTCCTATTTCCATTACTTTTCTCGCTAATCTGTCCTCCTCCTCCTCCTCCTAGGTTACCATACTAGTTATTTTTTATTATTTCTTTTTGTTATTTTGTCAATATTGGTTTCTGCTTAGTTATTTTTTACTCTGTTTCAGTTCCATTGCATTTATTTTCGACCCAACTTTTTTCTGTAGTAGGTATAGTAAAACCAGAGATCTAGTGACTCTCATAAATCATATTAGCCGGCGACCCCCATTATCACTATTGTTCGATTTGTAGATAAACGATAAAATTGTCTGTTGATTAAAAGATTCCCTATCAATAAAGCCCAAAGTCGAACGGTTTTTATTTACTGCGCATGACGATGACCGTAATATTACGGTTTTGTGAGATGTTGGGACAAAGCTTATGGCTTGTTCGTACTTTGTCATACTGATTTTTATTTTTACCACTTTATACTTTTTAATAATTATATTTTACATGTTCAACCTACATTCTGTACTTTTAAATACTTTATTTTGTACTTTTTAGTACTTCTATTACCTACCTACTTTTTCTTACTTTGTCATACCGATTTTTACTTTTACCATTTTACCACGTTATACTTTTTAATAATTACATTTTATATATTCAACCTACATTTGTACTTTTAAATATTTTATTTTTTACTTTTTAGTACTTTTATTACCTACCTACTTTTTCGTACTTTGTCATACTACCACGTTACTTTTTGTACACACTGTATAATTAAATAAACAATTCTGAATTATAGCGATTTTCCTTAATATTTATTTTACCCCAATTATTGACCTATAGAACAAAACTTAATGGCTAGAGTAGGTATGTCTCTGCGTAGAGACGGCCGCCTGCTGATAAGTAAATTACCTGCTGTTTTATGGTAGTCATTAGATGTCTGATTTAACTATACACCGTTTTCACCAGCATAAGTCTGTAATTATATTTCGAATTTTCATTTTTTTATCTGTATCAATATATTTATGTCCTAGTATTGTTTTCCCCTATTAATATACTTCTCAGGTCGGTATTTTTAAGTTGTGTACATTTTAAAGCTGGTTTGGGCTAAGCATATTGTTCTATAATCTTCCGGCCTTTAATTTTTAAAATCTTTTTAAATAATTTGTGTTGTCTTAATTTTTCTTGAACAAAGACCTACGAGGAGGACCACCTTATTATTTAACATTAATATTCTTAAAATAACCTCTCTCATATAAAACTAATTGCGAAATCCAAAGGAATGGCTGTCATACCGTTTTACGTCCCAAATCTCAATGTAACGACAAACGTTTCGGTGTTTTCGATCTCTCTTCTTATTGTATATACGTTTATGGTAGACGTGCCCGGAAAAAAATTAGCCTTAACGGGAGTTTTACGTGTTCTACTTTGAAAAATACGCTACTGAATAATAGCTATTTATAACAGAACCCCCAAGAATTTAATTTATTTTTAAAAAAGGTTTATATAGTTTATAATTCGGATATTACGAAAAAGGCTGAACTATGATTGCATGACTGTAGTCAGTTTGCGGAGCTATTAGAGGTTGATTCCACCCGGAAATGGAAGTAAGGTTGTTCGGTTTTAGCAAGAAATATTATTCCATTACAAATTGGGTCAGAAAGTTATGGGTTCAAGACCGATAAGAAAATAAACTTCTGAAATACCACCTGAGCTAAACATGTTATTCAATTAATGTCTTTGCTATTTTTTTTTATAATATTTTCATGTTAATTACTACTGCTTTTTCATTTAGATTTCTTTGTCATTAATAAGCTATCAAAATTATTAAAATGATAAAATCTTAAAATATACTTTAGGACTAAGTAATAATAATAAGGTGGTAAGCCACTGTGGCACTTTCATATATGTATAGTTCGAATGGTCAAACTACCTTTAGCTGACTGCTGATACCTGAAGAGCCCCAAATAGGGCGAAACCGCTCGTAGAATGTTAGCTCATCAAACGCCGTATCAAAGGGGTTGTATCGAGAGTACAATTCCTGACTAAATATAATATTCAGGGTGATTCAAAATTGAGTGCAAAGACTTTAAGGTCATATTTACCAGCCAAAAATAAGAAACATTTTTCATATAATCATATGTCCTAACTTGCTTCGTCAAAGTTTTTTAATAAAATCGGTTTTTATCAATTACTCAAAAACCTTACAGCCGATTTAAATAAAATTTGGTAGGCTTATTTGTCGTCATAAGGGCTTTCCTGTGGTGAGTATTAAATAAATTTATTAAATCCAGTGGCGTCTCAGGGGGCTACCTACTTAATACTTATAGGTAAAATTATGGTACGACACTGATTTTTTGACAACTAAATTTTTTTTTAGATTAAGCGGTCAATAATGTAACTTTCTTGCTTTTTGAGCTTTACTCGTATCTAGCTTTGTTTCAAAAAAAAAAAAAAATCAAAATGGATGCCTGGTTCTATTAAAACAAGTAAAAATTAATTAATAAATGATGGAGATTGCGCAAATTCGCCAAATTTAATTTTTATCTGTGTTATGAAATTTCATTCATTATTTATTCCAGTGGCGTCTCAAAGTGTGATTTTATTTAATTAATAATTGTTAAAAAAAAACGATTTTTCAAAAAAACTTTTGACACCCTGTATCTAGAAAACAAAGTAAGTTAGAACATACGATTATATAATTTTTTTCCTATTTTTGGCAGGTAAATACGCCCTTAAAATCTTTGCACTCAATTTTGAATCACCCTGTATACAATATTCGTTGCCCATATTACAAAAGGGCATAACTCATTTTTTGCAACTTTTCAGGAGAGCGATTTTAAAATTTTAAAAATGAGGTGGTCTCAGTTAATTAATCATAGTATGGAAATGCAACTCCCGATTAAGACTTTTAAGCAGATACAAGCATTATATATTTCAAATGAACAATTTGGGTGTTCACAGAGCTTTTCGTTGCTGTCTTCCTTACCTAAGTTAACTGCTTCATTTGCCTTCGGGCTTCTTTTATTTATCTTTCTAGATTTTTTAGATTCTTTATTTGTCCAACTTTCTAGATTAAATAAGTGACGCCGACATAAATCATGATTATTACAAACAACTTCTTCGCAAAGTAATGCACTACACTTGTTAATGCCTTTGTTTTTACATTTTCTCGCGGTACTTTCATAAACAACAAAATCAGAGTCTTCATCACTGTAATCTCCAAATAGTGAGTCCTCACTTTCACTATTGGATTGAGTATACTTTCGTTTTTTAGCTTCTCTTGTTATCGGCCGTCTCAAAAGTGTGTTTGTTACATCAACTTTATTCTTGTTTTTTTAACAATGGGAGGAATATTATCATCAGAGCCACATTCGCTTAGATTTTGATAAGCCAACTTCTTCCTGGCTATTACCATCAGAGCTGTTATACTGTGTGTCACTATCATCATCATTTTCTGTAGCAACTATTATTCCATAGTAGAATTTTCCACCATAGTCCATTTTTACTTTTTTATTTTTTTCGAAACGGTTTGATCCATCAATGAGAGACAATTCTTTAATTGCAACAACATTTTCTGTTCCATCTTCCCATTTAATTAAAACGTCCATGATTATTAATTAGTTATCTGAAACAAATAATAATTTCTGAGAACACAAATTTGTTAAATTTCCGCAGAAATCTGATGCGTCCTCCTTATAGTTTAGTTATTGGAAATATCAGCCGGCTGCAAAAAAGTACACAGTCTAACATCTGTAAAATTTTATCAGGCTTTTATGAATATTCTTCCAACTGCCGTATGTTTTTAAAAAGAGTTTTAATTGTTCAAGAATTTATTATTTTACTGAAAACGATCACCATTTAATCTGGTCCTGAGGATGCTATTGTAGTTATTAAAACCTTACATTAACGTTTTATAAAATTGGTTTAGAAAGTGTTATTTTTGTTTGTATTGTATTGTTCCCATTTTTATTTTCTAACTCCTTTTTTATCTGAGCTGCATCGTCTAGCCCCATATACACTTAAAATTAGGTTACAGAACTATTGAATCATCATCAGCATACAGATCGATTTCTGTCATTGAGTCAATCAACATAAATAATTATAGTTTTCATTATCTACAATTTTAACCATATGGACTAAATCTTCATATTTATATGAACATAATTTATTTGTTTATAGACAGGCGTGGTGTACGTTTATTAGATTGCTAATTTAACAGCTGTTAATACTTAATAACGCAATAAAATGAATAAATTGCTCTATAAAAAATCAATGAAAATAATGGTTGTACTCGATGAACCCAAAAATCGAATATATAATTATGTAAAAGTGTAATAACATTCTTTTAAACTAGAATAATTTGATTTACTTTTATTTTAACGCTTTTCTAAGTATAAGATACAGAGTAAATTTTATAAACGGTATAACTAACCTTCCGCGATAATAAACCTGTTATCTTTAAATTTTTATTACCTTTTATTACAGAAATACCATGCGTTTATTTGTTGGTATAAAACACAATAAAAACGCATTAGTGTAAACAGCCTTGTCTATCTTAAAATTATTTTATTAATTTTGACATAACTGCTGGATCATAGATAGTAACCATTACTTCATAGTAAAAATAGTTACATACATGGTACATGAACAAAAAATATTTTGCTGAAACGGCTTTCACGATTTATATACTTTTGTATTAAGGTGAGCCAAAAAAACTAACCTATCGAATTTATGGGTTAAAATGAACCTATATACCGAGAACAAAATGTCCCTGCAAGGCAGGATTTTTTGCTCAATTTTAAAAGGTGTCTGTAAAAGTTTCCCATTCAAATAACATGTAAAGAATCTTTATTCATTAAAAATACCATAACTTTTGAAACGTTTAGGATAAAAATTTTTACCTCGCCGATTCTTGTAAAGCATAAAATTTCCTAAAAAATCTATCCCAGGATTATATTTTTCAATTCAAAAATTCTATATTTGAAAGCTTTGGAAAGTGAAAAAAATCAAAATATTCAATTTTAGTGTTTTTTAACTAAAAATGTTTATATTTAACAAAAATTTGTATTTAAATAATATAAAATAGTTGAAAAATATCGTTAATAATCTAGATTTGTCATAAGAAAACCTATTGTGTTTAATAATTAATTTTTTATTGCAATTGAAATCATTTATACACTCTTGTTGACAATTAATTAGTTCTTAATGAAATTTAATTTATTACGATTAGGATATTGCTGACGCTGTAATTGCACTACTTGTAAGGTGAATTGTTTTTGTTCCTCATTTTTTGTTTGAGTTCGATTGTATTTCTGTATCAATGCAATAGCTCGTTCAGCAATATCATTAACACATTTGATGTTTTTAACAATATCGGAACAGGATTGGTATGAATCATCTTCTGCCCAATGTTCCAGCTCAATATTTAAGAAGCCCGGTGATAACTCCAGTCGCTCAAAAAAATCTAACGATATTTTTGTGATAAAATCACTGATATCTTTCGAGCAAATCATGTCAAGTTGTGTTTTAGTTAATATAATTTTGTTTTCATCAACTTTGTTCTCGTCGTTTTTCGTAACATTAATTATTTTCTTTTTCATTTCCAAGCTTATACTAGAATCAAAAAAAGACATTGCTGCAAGTCTTTCTGTGAGGTACCATAAGTGTCGCGAAAATGTTAATACAGTAGCATTTGAAATCTTTTCATTGATATTTTTATAGTTTATTAAATTATTCAGAAAATTTAGGTCTTGAACTGGAACCTTTAGCGGACTAGGAGCTTCAAACCATGCTTTCACATAAACAATACTTATAAAACTACAAACGTCACCTAATCCAAGTAAATCTTTTTTACTACCAACATTAAATTGATTTTGGAACATGTACATTTTGAGGCAATAGATGACATCCATCTCGCATGTTGAGTTGCTCCAGGAGCTTTAAATGTGATAGGATAAGTTTGCGTACCATTTAAAAAAACATATACTAGTTCCAAGAATTCTTTATAATCATCTCGAGGATGGTGTTCCTGAAAAAGTTCAATAAATCATGTTTTATAAGTACTTAAACGGTTGAAAGCTCGAATTGACTGGAACTAATTAAATAATTAAAAATAGTTCATACATTGAGTTGTTTGGCAATAAATGGCAATACATTATCTCTTTCGTTCATGACTTTATCACGTATGATTTCATTGTCCAGTTATGTAATTACTTTGGTCAATAGTTTTCCAAGTTTGCCGGAATCGTTCAAACGTAGAAACATTTGGACCTGACGTTGCAGGTAAACAAGTTTGGCATGCTTTCTGAAAAACTAATTCATGAACATGATGTCGGCAAGCTAAATAAAGAAATTTCTCTTCAAGTATACGTTCCAATATCGCACATGCGCCACTGTGCGGTCCTATAATAATAAACGTAATAAATTAAATAAAAAAACATTCAAAGTATAACCAGGGCCGCTGAGAGCCAGGCCGGGCCCCAGGACAATTCTCTAGATCGGGCCCCGTGATAAAAAAAACTTTAACCAAAAACTGTTCTTCTTCTACTGAAATAGAATTATACAAAAAAAAAGTCCTCACATCAAAAATCAAAAAGCTATTCTCCCTACCTCAATTACTTCTTCTTCTAAAAAAAAAAGGTTCTCACATCATAAACCTATTCTCCCTACCTGAATTACTTCTTAAAAAAAAAAATCCTCACCCGAAACTTAACTTCCCACTCTCATCTTGTGTCGAATTTCTCATGCAGAACAAAAAAATGCTGTTGTCGGGTCCCCCTTACAGCGCTACCGGGCCCCCATTTAAGCTAAGCCCGGGCCCCGGTAATTGGTCCCGGCTACCCCCCCCCCCCCCCCCCCCCCCCCCCCCCTCTAGTCGGCCCTGAGTATAACCCAAGTTTCGTTCACCTATATTAGAAGCCGTTGTATCGAAGCATAAGCCTTTTATCTTGTCTGCAATACCCCAGTCATCTAATGAGTCAATTATGGACAAAGTTTCTTACTCCCCTGTCCCGCTTTCGATTTTTGGTATGTTGAATAACTGTTCGAAATTTGAGCCAGATACAACAACTGCAAGCCTATCAACTTTATCATATACACAAACGTCAACAAGAAATTTCGTATCCCAATGAAAGAAAAGATTGTTTCGAAATTGGATTTTGTCTTTCAAATCATCTACAATATCTTTTCTAGCTTCTAATCGCCTCGAATGGTACTGTAGCTTTAATTAGTATCTTCAACAGGCACTCCTAATGATTCAGAGAAGGCAGCGAGAATATATATACTGCGCTTCTGCTGCTAGTATTAGTTCGATCGAGAGCACTCACTACTGCAGGATTTATAACGTCGATTTTCTTTGGTTTTTTTATGATATTCAGGATAGGGATCTTCTAAATCTGAAGCGAATCGTTTTAAATTATTAAAAAATGATGAAACAGATTTTTCAAGCTCCTGTTCAAGAAGTACTTTGACTCGTACCTGAAAATTTGAATGAATTAAGAAAGTACAATTAATATTTATGCAAGAAAAAGTATTATAATCTTTGAAAGAAACAACTTACTTGGTAATTCCAGCTCTGGAATTGGTGTTTTACTTAATGCAGACTTTGCAGTTAAACGTCGAAGTCGTGTATCTTCGTTTTATAAAGCTTTTTGTTCATCAGTTAAGAATTGGTCTGATGATTTCTTAGAAATATTAAACAACTTATCTAATTTTTGAGTAATCTCTCTTGGTTTGTTTTTTTGCAATAGTTTTTTTATTTTTTCGGGATTTCAAAAGATTTTTCCAATTCCCGGAATAAACATTCAATTTTTCCCACAACATAAAATAGTTTAATTGTAGGAAGATTAACATCACTCCATATTTTTATTACGTCCTTGGCGACTTTTGTAGCACTATTCCGAATAGTTAGATTAAGGGACTAAGATTTGTCGTTTTGTTGGAGGTTTACCCTCACTGATTTTGCTAGTTTCAAAACCAACTAAAAATATTGAATTTCTTGCCGTCATAATTTGTAATAAGTTAATTCCACTTTTTTTCTTACTTATTTTCAATAATTGGAAAACTAAGTGACAGGTTTGTTATATTAGAACAGAGAGGTTATAAACAGATAATATTTTGCAGTTATTAATTAAAAAAATATACAATATCGTCCATTAAAATTCAATGATATATTAAAATTCAGTGATGAAAACAAACAGAACTTTGTAAATAAGATGCTTGTCAGATAAAACAAAAAATTCATGAATATTTGACGGCAACGCCTCAGGAGGGAGCCACTATCGACTCTCCCGAGAAGCTACACCTAATGAACAACTTACGAAAACAGCTGATTTTAGTTTTTACCGACAGCTGTTAAGTAAATTATGACTTGATGTATTGAAATCATTTGAATGTTAAAAAATTAAATTTTTGTAATGAATAACGTTAACAATTGTGAGAAAAATTATTTATAACTAAGGAAATCCTGAAGTTTTTTCAATACAAATATATTTTGTTAAATTTGCAATAAAAAATTATTTAATATAAGATTTTTTGACAAATCTAGATTATTAACGATATTTTTTAACTATTTTATATTATTTAAATCCAAATGTTTGTTAAATATAAACATTTTTAGTCAAAAAACTAAATATTTTGAGTTTTTTCACTTTTTAAATCTTTTAAATATAAGAATTTTTGAATTGAAAAAAATAATCCTGGTTTAGATTTTTGGGAAATTTTATGTTCTACAAGAATCCGCGACGTAAATTTTTTTATCCTAAACGGTTTTTTTAATGAAAAAAAGATTTTTTTTATATGTTATTTGAATGGGAAACTTTGAAGGCACCTTTTAAAATTGAGCAAAAAATCCTGCCTTGCAGGATTTTTTTTTTTGTTTTTTTCAGTAAATAGGTTCATTTTAACCCATAATATGGTTGTATTTACATTGTTGTCAGATCTTTCGGTTTTCTGGAAATATAATGAAATATGTTATTTAAAATGGATCACCCCGTATATATTTTGTTTTTTGAAATCCTTAAGAAATATTGATTATTTTTCATGTAATGGTATATCTAAATGCCATAATTTCGGAGTTACATTAGAAATAACAAAGTTCATTATATTTCCAGAAAACCGAAAGATCTGACAACAATGTAACGTCGACCGTATTACAAAACAAAGTTTATAAAAATCGTGCAAGCCGTTTCCGAGATAATTGGGGCGTTCCATACTTAAAACTCACTATGTATCCTACTTATATTTCAAGAAATTGGTATCGTGTGAAACAAATTTCTCTATCAATAAAAATTTCTGTACTAAATATACATTTTTTGCGATCAATAACTCTATGAGATTATTATTTAATAATCTAAATAAACGATTTAATAACACAAATGAAGTAAAGAGAAATCTGTAATTATTTCCTATTTTCTTTTGATCTATACGTTTATTCGAAATAAAAATAATCTTATTCTAGAGTTACTTATAATAAATTTCAATGGCTTCATATACAGACACTGCTTTCGAAAAGCAAACTGACGCAAAACAATCACTGTAGGGGGCGAAAGTTTTAGGGACACTTTACAGCCTCCTTGAGGGGTATTCCACGCTGTGACCAGGGCCTTGTTTTCATTCATACCCCGCGAATATTTCCTGTAAATAATCTGGATATTCTATATAAAATAAATATTAGAAGTTCTATTCGAGATACTAGATCAAATCTTTCCTAAGTCATTGAACACCATTTCAATTTTTTAAATTCAATAAATAACAATAAACAAACAATTACCAAATACAGGATCGGAACCAAAATATTGACTGTTACATGAATCTAAAACGGCAAAAACACATTAGATGTATATTGGGTTAAACCACTAAGGTCAAAACGTAACCGTATTTCGAAAATTACCAAACATTTTTATTAAAAATTAAATAATGTATGGATTACATTTTATTCACATTCAAAACGAGCTGCGACACTACGATCGGAGAAAAGTCCAGATAATACAGAATTGCGCAAGGTATAATAGGACCACGCGTGAAACAAATACTGTTGAACTGCGCGAACCGCCTGTCGCAAGGTATGTCCGACTTTTATCTCACTCCCACTTACGCTCGTCTTTAATTTTGGCATAGTTAGATGGTTCGCGTATAAATTTCCGTGCCTGTATATATTTTCCAACTTCCTACGTAACTAACTACCTCTCATAAAATCTATTAACTTTTAATATTGGTATCACCTTGTACGTGACACGGGTATCAAAGTTCACGCAATAAACGACCTAAGGATCAATTAAAAATTTACGAAGACCTAAAGTTAAAGCACGATAACGTTTATCACGTGTCTTCGTACGTTTTTAATGCGCAATCGATACGGGAGAGGAAAGGTAGGAATATCTACAGTATAAAAAAAAATCATGAAAGGTTTCGCAAATCACTGTTAAAAAGTCAATAATTTTATGTCAATATAGAATTTTTTTGTTAAAGAGTGTGATTATGTTATAAAAAAAAATTTATTTTTCAAAATGTATTGATTGGACACGCTCTTTTCCTAAGCTCATCTGACTTTTATTGCCTATGATAATACTGCATCTTTTCAGCTTTTTTGTTTTACTCTTTTAGTTATTAAAAAGTTTTTTCTTTAAGTTTTTAAGTTTAAACAAAAAAAAACACATCAACCTATTGGTGTAGTTTATTCATAATACAATTTTAAATAATTTATAAACCAAAGCAGATAAAATTATTCATAACTTCCGAACCAGATTGTATATTTTTTCCACCGCTTTAAAAATTAACAATGTTTTTTCCTTTTAAAGCATTGCCAGAAATGTATTTTTCTTACGTTTCGATTTACGTCTGACGTAAACGTACGTGTTCCTACGTAAGCCAAATACGCATTCGTATCGACCGAGCAAATTCTTCGGGAGCATCCGATCGTACCGATTTAATAAAACTAATAACGAATTGTAACTTACTCGTATAATGTTTTGTGTTTTTCAAATTCCGAGCTAATACGAAATTAGATTCATTTGTACACAGTCCCTTTATTCCTAAAAAAAATACTTTAAGACAATTGCTAGAAATGTGAGATCAAGTGAGATCAAGAAGAAAAAGTTTCTTGAAAAAAAATGGATTAGTAAAAGTTACCGGACACTTATACTCGATAATTTTTTATTGTAATCATATCTAGAATGCCAAGAGCCCTAGCAAGAAGCCTAATTATGTCGTTTGTTTTTAATCAAAAGAGATTGCTGTATTTATTTTCATACAGATTATTGAAAATATAAAGCACCCCCATTTATTTATTTATTTATTTACGGGTCAAAACCTATTTTACAGATTAGTATATAAAGTTCCATAACAAATGTAAAATGACTGACATTATAACGAGTTACAAACTACTAAGTAAAAAAAGAAATATAAATAAGTAAAAGGAAATTATAAACAAAATACAAAAAAATTAAAAATATTCAACAATTACATATTAATATATAAGCTTTTTATAGCTCTTTTAAAAGCAGGAAGAGAATTATGGGCAATATCATTATTCTGATGTTTGTTAGCTAATCGTAAAATTCTGGATATTGTCTCATTTTGTCCGTAGTTAGTGTGATGAAAAGGTGTCACGAAATAGTTCAACATTCTGCGTACGTCTTTCATTCACATTGAAAAATATCAAGTTCAATAGTACGGAATATAATACCATTTAATTTTTTTTTATAAAAAACGTCAAATTCTATTCCCTTGTGCTCCAATATTTGCATGTTTAATTGGAAAAGAATATTTTCATAATTAATATCTATTCCGTTTATGACAATTTTGAAAGCACAAATCCGCAAAAATGTACGTTGTACTTTCTCAATGTGATTAATGTAAATAACATAATTGGGGGACCAAACAGAACAGCAGTATTCTAAGTTCTGACCAAAGTCGAGTACAGCAGTTTAAATGTATTAATAGAAAATTATCTGCTGTTCCTTTCTGAATAAATCCTAACATTTTAAATGCCTTAATGCCATAATAACTCCCAAATTGCGAACATTGTCGTTAGTTTGTAGCACACAATTATTCATTCTGTATGAGTAGTGAACTGGAGAGGTAATTATAAAAAAGGTGAACTGTTGACATTTTTTAACATTTAAGTACAACACATTTACATCACACCAACGGGACAATCTATTTAAATAATACTCTTGTCGTAACAAAGCATCTGTTTCATTGGAAACAGAAGATATATAGGTATTTCTGTTTGGAATAGACGTCAATGTGTCGCTGCTGAATAAATCGACTAAATAGGTGGTTTAAAGTGCTGCAAAATTTGTGATTTTTGGTAAACAAATAGCCAGTGGAATAATACATAAAATATATCGAGGGTAAGTCCCTTATATGATTCTAAATACTAAAAAAGCCGTCTAATACATAATTTTATTGCAAATATACATCTCAGAAACGAAAAATTAAATACCTGTCGCAATAAAAACTAGTTTTCATTATCATTAATGGCAATATACCAATTAATATATATGGTGGCCCAAGAAATGTTTTAATATGGATGTCAATACAGACTTATTAAATGAAATTAAAAAAATTATCGAAGAATCCACTAAAAGGAGTATAGAAGAAGGAAATAAGCAACAGACGGAAGTTATCAAGGCACATATAGATATAGAAATCCAAAAAATTAATCAAAAGCTTGAAGAAAAAACTGAGAAATATACCGAATTAAAAAAGAATTACGACGACCTAAAAGTTAAACAAACCAAACTCGAAAAAGAAGTGAGAAGAAATAACATTATAATTTTTGGCTTACAGTTGAAGGAAGGAAATTTGCTAGAATCTACTATAAACTCACTAAATAACTTATTGCAACTACAGTTAAGTATATCTGATATAAATAACGTCTTTGCTATAGGAAAAAACATCAATAGGCCTATCATCGTTAAGTTTATCTCATTTTTCAAAAAACAAGAAGTCCTTAGAAATTGTAAAAAACTTAAAGGAACGTCTGTCTATATAAGTGAGGAGTTATCTCCTGAAGAAAGATGTGAAATAAAATTCCTGAGAACACACTTAAAAGAAGCTAGAGCGAAGAATTTAGACGCCTACATCAAAAATCATAATCTCTATGTAAATGGAAAGAAGTATACACCTCAACAGCTGAAACAAGAACAACTACAAAACATACGAGAAGGAACATCAGATAGTGAAATAGTGAATAGTGGAAAACCAATAGAAGACACGAACAAAACAGAAGAAAGTGATATTGAAGATCAGATAAACTCAGAACTAGAAGAGGTATTCGAATCCGGAAAACTCGATGATGAGCTAAATAGAAAAAAAAATGTAACTGACAATTGTGAAACAAATGTTAAACGATCCGCAAGAATAAATAGTCTAAGCAAAACTCAAGGAAACCAGAAACCAAGAACAGTAAAATTACGTTGAAATCAGGTCTCAAAAGTGTAACCTAACAAAAATTAAAATTCTATTAAAAAAAAAAATTATTGTACCTACTTAATAATAAATTAAAGTTTATCGAACATTTTTGGTGCCAACCTGTACTTCATCTTGTGTCTCTGTGAAAGAATATGGATTTTATTTGATTAAATTTAATATGTGTCTAAAATAATATTTTGCTAATTCTTTTATTGTAGTTAAATGCTCAACTCGAAACTTATTCTTAATCCTGATAGAGTTGAATTTATTTTAGTTTGTAAGTAGATGTAAGCTTTGAACTCGTCTAAAAATTACTTTATTATTTAGATACTAATGTAGTAATGTAATTACATAGTTATTGAATTGATATATATTCTGAATGAAAATTAAATGAATCGATATATTAGAGATTTTGATGTACCAGTAATTGAAACATTCAGTCTTAAAAATAACTCTGAAGGTAAAACAATTTTAAAGGTCAATGATAATAATGTAAATTTTACTATTATTAATAATAACATTCGCAGTGTGGGAAAAAACTTGGACGAATTTAAGTTATTTTTACAATATTTAGATTGTAATGTAGAATGCATTATACTTAGTGAAACTTGGCAACTCTTAGATTCCAATATATTTAATATTCCGGGTTACACTCATGTCTATAGCGGAGGTAAATACAATCAAAATGATGGGGTTCTAGTATATATAAAAGAGAAATACGACTATACATATAAAATTATTACCATAAATAACTATAGTTTTATACTAATTAGAATTAAAGTGGGACATAAATATATTGCTATTACAGCATGCTACAGACCATCTGGATCTGATACCGGCGAATTCATATTGTCTCTTCAAGAATATTTTGATGCACTAAAGAGTAAAAATGAAATATACCACATATTCTGTGGAGACATTAATATTAATTTACTGGTTGATACCCAGATGGTACTTGATTATCTTAATGTACTACATGAACACGGCTTTACTTCGACAATCAACTCTCCCACGAGAGTCCAAAATAATAGCAAGTCGTGTTTGGACCACATCTTTATTAAAACTTTGCATGAAACAGACAATATAATACCAATGGTATTAGAAAATGATATAACCGATCATTACACTACAATTTTACAAATAATTAATGTAAACTGTGAACATAGCCGCCACCAAAAAATTATAAAACATATAAACTACAAACAATTGCAATATAAGGCAAAACTAGCACTTTGGGATGATGTTTATACTGAGGATCCAGAACTTGCAATAAATAAATTCATTACCATTCTCTCGAATGTTATAGAAGAAAGTACAGTAATCAGAAAATCAAATAGGAAAACCACCAAAATTGCACCATGGACTACAAATTCTATACTGAAATTAATAAATGAAAAAAATAAAATATTTAAACAACTACAGAGAACGCCAAATAATACTGAATTAAAAAACTTACATAAAACTTATAGAAATAAATTAACAAATACAATTCAAAACGCCAAGTATAATTTTTACAAACAACTAATTAATTCAAACCAAGGCAAATCTAGCGAATTGTGGCGTATAGTACAAAACCTGAGCGGTCCAAAAAAAAATACAAAAAAAATTGAAGCTATCAAAAATGAAAAAGGAGACACTTTATCTAACGATAAAGCTATCAGCAATGAGTTCAATCAGCAATTTGTTAAAGTGGGTGTTAATCTAGCCGAAAAGATTAAAAAAGATAGTTTGACTTCATTCCCTAAAATTACGCTTCAAAACTCGATGGTTTTTCTTGAAACAAATGTGTCTGAAGTTACAACATTAATAAACGATTTAAAAGACAAAAAAGCACCTGGAATTGATGAAATATGTGCGGAAATGTTAAAATCAACGGCATCATCAATTGCAAATCCATTAACACATATTCTAAATCAATGCATAAAAAAATCTATATTCCCCTCTGCGTTCAAACTTTCAATAGTGACACCGATTTTTAAAAAAGGTGATAAAAAAATTTTCAGTAATTACCGACGAATCTCATTACTTACGCATCTATCAAAAATTTTTGAAAAATTAATAAAAAATAGACTTAACAATTTCCTAAACAAGTTTAATATAATATCTCCCAAACAGTATGGTTTTAAAGTAAAAACGTCTACCGAGGATGCTATACTAACATTAGTTTCCCAAATACACAATGCTCTAGAAAAAAACAGACCAAGTCTCTGTATATTTCTTGATCTTAGTAAAGCTTTCGATACAGTCGATCATTGTTTATTACTAGAGTGTTTGGAAAACATAGGTATTAGAGGAATCCCCCTGACCCTACTTAAAAGTTACCTAACTAATAGATATCAGAGTGTTAGAATAAATGGTGAGACTAGCGAACCTGAGCTAATTAAGTATGGAGTGCCTCAAGGGAGTGTCTTAGGTCCAGTCCTCTTTAATATATATATAAATAATCTGTTTTCAATTGATAGTCCAGGTAGAATTTTGGGATTTGCAGACGATACTGCAATTTTTTATGAGGCAAATAATTGGCATGAACTAAAATATATTGCAGAAAGCGACTTTCTGAAAGTGAAGGGATGGCTAGATAACATGTCACTCACTATAAACATGGATAAAACAAAATACATGCCATTTACTTGTAATGCTTGTTGTCTCCCTTCGTACAACCAACTAACCATAGCGACACGTGGACACCACTACGCACTGGAATCTGTTGCTGAAATAAAATACCTTGGTGTATATATAGATAATCATCTGAAATGGGAATACCATATAAATTATACTATTAAAAAATTACAGGGTATTTTATACAAATTTAAATACTTAAAAAAACATCTACCTGTACAAAATCTAATAACATTATATTACGCCTTGGTAGAAAGTCATTTAAGATATGGCATTGTTATTTGGGGAAGTGCACTTAGGTGTCACTTGAAAGCATTAGAAACAATACAAAAAAGGTTTTTAAAAATAATTTTTTCGCGAGATTTTCGTTATCCTAGTAACCTATTGTATTCGGAAGGCAAAATTCTGGATCTTAGGCAACTATACTTTTACTGGTCGGTTCAAAAATACAAGTTCACCACGAAAGAACCTAATCTACCATTCCATTATTATAATACTCGGAACAGAAATCTTCATCATCTTCCTCAGGTTGGTAAATCACTTACTCAACGATCCTTTGCTTACCTTGCACCTAAAATGTATAACCAATTGCCCGAATCCATTAAAAATCTTATTCACAAATCTACATTTAAAATACAAATTAAAAATCTATTGTTTAATACTTCCCGTCAAATAATAAATGATTTAATAGAATCAAAAATACTTACCGTAAAATTATAAATTTATACTTATAGGCTGTATAAAGATATATGAGTATAATTTTCATGTGATAAAAAATATAGGTAGATGATGTCCGGCTTTGTTAATTTTTCCAATGAAGTCAATAATTTAATTAAATTTTTCCTACACTGCACGTCTGTTATTATTATTGTTATTTAATTGGTTTTACTTTATTATATTCTATTTTAGTGTGTATATGTCTATGTATATGTTTATAATTATTGTACTTAAAATCTCCTACTTTTAGAGTGTAAAATATAGTAAATTTTGCTTGATAGTTCTAGTAAAATAAGTTGTGACTATTTTAGTCACAAACTAATTATTTTAATAACTTTTATTTTCTTCTTGAAACAAGTGATTTATCACTTATCGAGTAGCTTATTCATACCAAACTTATTAGTTTTTATTGTATATTAATTTTGTTTTAACTGTAATGCATATTTTGGATGAATAAATTATTATTATTATTATCTAAATATTTTCACATCTATCAACAAACATGAGATATTTACTGTTAGAGATGACACTAGAAAGATCATTAATACATTTCCCAAATATTCTTCATCGTGTAGAATTTGTAAACATACAGCATCATCTACAGCATCATCTAAAAATCTAAATCATTATTACTGTTATCATCATCGTCATTAAAAGCCCCTAAAATCAAAAATTCCTCAATAACTAACAATACTTTTCTCAAAAAGAACCTAAGGTTATAAAGTTGTAGACACGTTTAAGTCAATGCTTTTGCTTAACTATTGTCAGATTAAACCTTTAACGTATCGTCAATTTCTATGTTTACGTCAGAGAAATACGTATACGTTCCTGGCGTTGCTTTAATTCTTTAATGTACAACTTTTTCAGTTGGTATAAATAAAATCATTCGAAGTCCAACCGCAAAGTTTTCCACGAACTGACATTAAGTGACAGCTTTGTTGCTCGCCTAAATTAGCTATAACATAATATTTCTTTTTAATTATTGATTTTCAAGTTATTTATATGTAGTTACATGTTTTTTTGTTATTTTATCCAAATTAACGTGGACTTTGAATGTCAACTGCTTTTTTTCATGAATAACATAGGTAAAGGCAACACATAATACACTACTTACGACACATTTTCAGTTTTTATATCTATTTCTTAAAAAAGTGTGATCGTAGAAAAAAGAGTGTGTGTATTTTGAGCGAAAAGTTCGTTGCCGCTTTCGACAGATTGCCGCACTTAGTACACAAATAGCTATATTCACTGAAATAAACAATACATGGAGACTGCATTATGTCATTATTATTATGTAAAATGCATTAGAAGAGTCAAATAATGATGTAGCTCCGATTGAAAGATTAATTAGAAACAGGTTAAGGATTTTTTTGTTATTTATGTTTTCCGTTATTTTTACCTTTTAAAATATAGAATTAATGCAGCAATACTGTGTGTCAAAATAAAGTTGGGCCTATTTTGCTATGCGAATAATATTATTTTTTTAACATATTTAATAAATATCATAATTTCATTATACATATAGGGTGTTTGTAAGTTAATCATTGAAATTAGCATTTTGACCCAAATATTGACCTGCATTTGCATAATTTGTAAGAAAACAACAAATTGTACTTGGAAACATTATTTAACAATATAAACAGAACTTTTAAGTACAATTTAATGTCAATTTTATTTGTTTGTATTATTAATATTAATATTAAATTAATATTTGAACAACCAAAACGGTTTTTGGCCACTTTTCGTTACCTTTTTAACAAATTTCACATTGACGTTTTGCATAAATTATTGATACGTTTCTCTGGTAATGAATTGAATTTTTTAAGTCCAATTTTTTAGACAAACCTCACATTGATGTTTCGGAAAAATCTTTAATACGTTACTCTGGTAAATCTTTATTGAATAAAAATACTATATCATGCAAATACTGTTTGTTTTGATTGGCGTGTGTTGGAAAAAGGTGGATTGACATTGGTTGATTTATTATAGTGTTAAATAATCAGTATTAACCTATTTAGCGACTCGCCACTTTCAAAATTTGTAAATTTCAAAATGGTAATTTTATACCACTATTTTTTTTTGTTTAAATTTAAAATTAATTTTTATTTTCTATATATGTATGTTTTATTTATTATTTACTTCTTTTTATATTAGAGGTTTTGAATCAATCATGCATTAAAAACATTAAATTTGAAAATTTGAATCTTAATAATTATTTATAAATGCCTCAAATCATTGAATAAGGGAAGCATGGGAGTAATAAATAACGCGATTCAAAAGAAGGTTTTTTTCATTCCTTAATCGCACCATTTAAATATTTCACATTGACACATTCGAAGTGGGACAGCACAATAAATATTTGCAATATTTAAAACGTCTGGCCGCTTTCCTTGCACAACGTGATAAAACTTTATCAGCAGCCACTTCAAGCTTTTTTTAGGTTTATCGGACAGTAAACTTGCATACTCGAGCAACACTTTTGTTTTAATCATTTGATCTACTTGGTTTATATAAATATATTTTTTTACTGTTATCTGATGACCTAAGTGCGCATTAAT
This sequence comes from Psylliodes chrysocephalus, assembly GCA_927349885.1. Taxonomy (NCBI): domain Eukaryota; kingdom Metazoa; phylum Arthropoda; class Insecta; order Coleoptera; family Chrysomelidae; genus Psylliodes; species Psylliodes chrysocephalus. The sequence goes on from OV651813.1 coordinate 40,388,241, forward strand.
GTGGTTTAAAAACACCTGGAATATTACCATAAAGCCATTGTTTCAAATCAGCACTAGTTTTATTCACTTCATGCATTACTATATAAGAATAATTGGAAATAACGAGCTTTGGCCAGTGGCGGTGTACATATTTTCATATATTGATGTTTGAGATTTTTAAAAATTTATTATTTTTTTTTTTTCGGCAAAGTTTTGAGATTTAGGTAATGAAATTCTTCTGAAGAACTGATCTCGATAAATTTCTTTTATTAGCTTGTTATCTGCTTATATTTCATTTGATTTTCAAATGATTGGGTTTTTCTGTGATTTCTATTTCTGGTCCTTATGATTTATCATTTGGAAATAGAATAGATTTCACGCATAAAGTTTATAATTTGGTGAACACCCCAGATACTCATTGTGCGAGTAATTGTGGTATCTAACAGGAGCCTTCAAACATTTCTATCCTATTGATTGGGCCATATTGTAACGAAATACATACGCCAAAATTCTGACAACTTAATATTTATATCGATAATGACAAGTTACATCAATGATAAATTTGTTTATAAAATAATCTCACAAAATATAAAATGTTTTTAACTCAAAGGCAAATAATCGCGCCACTTCCATTTTAATTTAAAGTAAATACCTGTAATCATCAATCGTCAATGACGCCTGTGATCTTATTCGAAATAGCGTCCAAGGACGTGCAAACAAATTGCCCTTATTTACCCCTATATTAGGAGATTTTCTCCTAATTTATGGGGAAAATTTAATTGCTATAATTGTACTTAAGTTTGTGCGTGTACTTCCTCCCCGATAAGTTTTCTTGATTTTCAAAACTTGGAACCCATGGCACACTAAAACTTTAAATTGTTAATTCAAATGAAAGGAACAAAACACCTGTTGACATTTAAAAGAATCATCAAACATGATTATTTTCCGTGTTAAAACGTTAACATTTTCAATTCAACAAAAAGCGAGTGGGTTTTTGTAATAAACTTATAAATTGATTCAAGTAAATGTCAAACTAGTATACTTGAATAGCACTTTTAACCTATACTTTGTTGCTAAATTATAAAATAGTACATCTAAAAGAGACTATTACTTGGATTAAAGTTTTTATAATGCAGTAAATTGTCGCGAAGAAGGATTCAGGAATGCATTTCGAAAATGTTTTGAAACAGAATGGGAGTAAGCAGCAATAATAATAAATAAAATTATTGTTTATCGGGATTTGTTTCAGAAATATTGCATGCAAACAGAGAAATTATATTTTCTACAAAATTTATATAATTAATTTATACATGTGATGTGTGATGTCTGAGCAAGGGCGGCTCCAGGATGAATATTCGAAGGGGAAGGGGGCTATTCTAATAATATTTTTCTTTACACATATTTGTTTTGATGATGATGGACACGAATTTTTTTTATTATTCCCTTTTTTGCTCCTCCACCCAGATAAACACAAGGCGCATTTAGAAACTACTAAAGGACTTTTTTAAAGCTCCTTAATTCTTTTGACAGACTTTGAAACAGACTTATGTACGTATAATCTCACACTAAATAAAATAAGGACGGATTGTAACAATTTTAACCTAGGGGGGAGGCTATGGTCCCCTGAGACCTACCACGAAATGCTATTCATATGCTCATCCTACATAAAAAGCTATTGTCAAAATTTTATTGATCCCCCCTCCCCCCTTGAAATGCCCTTGTGATGTTTGAGGTTGTTTTTTCTAATTATTATAATTTTTTAAATTTATATTATCTGTCATTAACCTTATAAGATAGCGATTTTTGATTTAGTTTATGATGACTGTAATGACTTGTTTTTGTGAGTTAGTTCAAATATTGCCAATTTGATAATCAATACTTGTTCAATTGTATTTAAAAATAAGGTCTGTAGTCTTTTGATATAATTTCTATATTTATTATAAATGATTCAAAGTTATGTACATTTGTCTGTTTAACTCCAACCAGCTAAATAATTAAAATAATATAAAAGTATCGTTATTGATATTGGCTATGCTAAAGAGATAACAAAGAGTTGTTTCGGAGCAGCCACAAGATATAATGAAAAAATCAAGGGTCTAAATTTGGATTTTAGGCATATTTAGACTAATATCAAAATTAAATAATATTGAATAGATGACTGAAAACCAAGCCTAATTATTTTTATAAGAACTATAGGCTAGAATCAGCCTTTTTCCGTTATTCTTTTGCTTACATTTTTATTTTGTTTTTATATCTTGATATAACATGGTTGGAGGCTTAAAATTTTGATTCCTTGATGCTTTTAGGTCTAGTAGATCAGCTTCTTCTTAGCCCTTACCCTTATTATAAGTTTCTAATTATTCTATTGACTACCGTACTGTATTAAAACTTCTATGCTTGATAAATTTTCTACATATCCCTCTGCAACGCTGTTTTATCAATTTTCTGGCTACTTAATCCATCTTCCAGATTTTTTGTCAGCCATTAATAATAATAATCTTTATTTTCCAAAAGGCATTACAAAATGAATGTATAAGAATTTTCAGAATAGAAACAGAACAAATAAATTATGTTCAATTAGAACCAGTAAGTTGTAGATATACAAATAAACATTTAAGTTGATAAATAGTGAGTAGAAACATTGATTGGGTAAATAATGCTTTAAACAGTTTAAATTATTCCTAGAAATAAAATATTTTTTTACTATTCCACTGGAAGCAGATTATATTGATGTGATAGCTATTTTCGACAAGTCCGGTCATGTTCTAATACCTTAAGTCTCTGTTTGCCTTATTTGGATCCTTTACGGCCTCTATTTTTCTGTTATCAAGAATAATTGGATTAAATGAGTAGACCTCGGAAACCCCTGTGGGGTGACTATGGTTAATCCTCAATAATCCTGAACCATTGAATTTAGTGGATACACCGATCTAGAATATTCTAGAATATACCATTTTTTAGAGTGGTAACTAGTAAGTTCTGGTAAATGCGCAAATAATTCGAGAAACTACAGATGTGTATATAAATAGGTACGTTTCCGGATCCAAATCATTTTCTGTTGCTTCTCTGCTTTCTTTCCTGTCGTTTCCAGTTCACGTTCTTGTAGTCCCCGACGCAACAACTCCATCACTTTTAAATCGCACAGTTTTTTTAGCCATTTATACCCTTTATTTATTTACAGTATCCCACTTCTGGCACTAATGTAATGTTTATTTATTTAAACGGTTTATTTTATTGGACGCTAATTTATTTTATTACTTAATTTATTTATACTATACTAATTTATATAACACATTTACTCATATTCTAATTCATATTAACAATATTAATCTGCTCACATCGATATCTAAACTTGAACTCTCCACTCCAACAGCAAAACAGGCTTTGTACATATAAGTAGTATTTCTCGAATGTTCGCACATATACCAGAACTTGCAACGGCAGTGGTGCCTTCGCCAGAATTGTTCTCGAAATTTCTAGATATTTTTCTCAATTTCTTACATTGGACCAAAGTAAATGCATTCGCCAAAACTTCCAATCTCGATATCTTTCGAGAACTTTCTGGAATTGTGTATCCACCAAATTTTAGAAGTCAACGATTCCAGACCATTAACAATGTCTACCATGGGCTGATTATTAGGGGGTGTTTTAGAAATTAACCTATTCTTTCAAATATTCTTGGTATTTGAAAAAGGGAAGGCTGTAAGAAACCCAAATAAAACAGAAAGAGATTAGACCAGGACCGGGCTGGTCATAAATTTCTAATAAACTTTCGTATGGCTAAATTAAGAAAGAAATAATTTTTTGACGTCTTTATTTCACATCTAGAAGCATTTTTTGAAAATTTTGAAAGATTTTTCGACAAGAGTTACGATTAGTCATTCCAATAATAGCTCTTAATACTTCCACAGTACAATTTCAACAATTGATGTAATTCCAAGACTTTTCTTCTTAAGTTTTGGATTTAAGTGTTACAAAATGATCATTCCAAGTTATATTCATACACTTGAAGGCTGTGAGTTGGATTAATCTGGACCTTCGCACAAGTTTTTTGGCGGTTATGGTGACTATTTTTTTGGATTAAGATGAAGTACGAGCATGTTGGCATTAAATAATTCATTAACTTTATTGCTTTGTGCATGTTCTGTTGACTCTCTTCGATAATAGAAAGGTTCTGAGCCGTACAGAGCCTTTGATGCTTCGTCTAGGACTTCTGTATCTGTATTGTGCATCCTCCTAAGTAAATAGGCATTTCTTAGCTCGTGAGCCAGCCTACAGATTTAATGTACTTGATAACATCGCCAAGAGGTGCTTCTCTTATGTCGGCCTAATACTCGCTGAACATAAATCTTCTAATAAATGAGAACGTCGGGCAATCGTAGAGGATATGCTCAATGGTCCCATCTTCTTGTTCGCACCCCCTGCAGAGTGCGGATTCTGGCAACTCCATGATGTGGAGATGCTTCCGTAGTTGGCAATGTCCAGTCAGAATGCCTGTGATCAGGCGCAGATTCTGTCTAGTCATAGTCAAGTATTTGTTCGCTGTAGTGTTGTCAGGAAAACTTAAAAGCTCCCTGGCAAGCCTGCATCTTCTTGTTTCATCCCATCTTTCCGTGAATGCCACAAGGGAATGTTTTTTATATAGGTTTGTCACTACCGATGTTGTCAGCAGTGGCGGTTTGGGAGGGAGGTCGCTGGGGCGCCGCCCTCCTTGCGAAGTAGCAGGAGTCATCTGCAAATTAGTATTTCCATTTACTTAATCAGTAATTTTATTTAACTCCTCTTAAATTAACAATAATACAGTCAAACACAAATAAATACAATAATAAAGTTTGTGAACAATTTAATTAGCTACGGACGAACCGGACCTGTACAATACGAATAGGAATAATATGGTTTTTCTCTATCATATAATAAAGGCGCGCTCTAATTTATTGTATCGGGGTAGTACCAGCAGCCCATAGCGAATTGCTGGACGGTTGCCATGGTTACCGACGTCAACGTTTAGATCGTGGAGTAGTTTAAGAAATTGTATGCATTGGCGGGCGCAGCTCAGTCAGCCCATCTGACGATAGCTTTGTTTTTTGATTTGCTATGTTGATCTAGTGTGGTGTTGTTTATTTAATTATCTTTGTAATAATTATTTATCACGAAAGTAATTCAATTAAAAAGCCTCGTATTCATCCGCATAATTTTAGATAATTTTTGATATTGATTTTTTGATGCCCTTATACTCAGCCCTCCCTATTACACAAGTCACGAGCCGCCACTGGTTGTCGGTCCAATAGACGGGGCAGATCCAAAAAGTATTTGGTTGACTGCCTTCTTGGCAAGTGAATCAGCAAGACGGTTACCTTTCGATGTGGCGTGATCTTTGATCCATCTTAAGTTGACCACATTATTGATGGATACTTCGGCTGAAGCTTCGTGACATTCTAGTACTAACCCTGAATAAATTCGTGGTTTGTCAAGGGTGAGTAGCGTTTGTCTGGTAACTGTATATTTGAAGTTATTCTATTAAGCAGTTTTTGAGCTATCGTGCCAACCGCTAGACAGACATATAGACGACAGACAGACCGTCGGAATGGGGAAAACATGTTTTTCGGAATCTAGGAACCCTAAAACGTGAAAATCTGAAATAATCTCGGAAGTTGACTTTTTCACGATTACAATACTTCCCTTTTATAGATGGAAGTAAAAATGTTATCGTAATGAAAACAGTCGTTAAGCGACTTCAACGTTGCCGTTTAGGTAGATTTTCTCGCTCATGGTATACAAGTACATTTTAGGACAGATAATCTTAAATTGGGTACATTTTGGAATAATGAATTTCCTATGTTCAAAATTTATGAATATTTAACAAACAAGACCCTTATTTCAAATTTATATTTCATATTTAAATTAAGCTATTCGAATTAAAGATATAGTTGATTTTATTGCTTTACAGGAATGAAAAAAAGCCATAAAACAACATAAAATATCGGCAAAATATTTTGGCTATTAGGCCGCCAACTTACGTAGACAGTTGGTGAATATGAGAAACTTTTTTATAATTAATATTAGGAAAAAAGTTATTGTTTATAAAAAGTCGAGCGTAGTGTAAAACTTAAAATACAACCATCAGATATCAAATTTTATTAGTCGTATACGAGGTTTTTCAAAAATAAAGGTACTTTACTCTTCATGTTCATATTTTTTGACAAACCTCGTATACGGCTTAAAAAAACGATATCTAATGGTTGCATTTTAAGTTTTGGACCATGCAGAACTTGTTTTGGACCATGCAGAACTTTTTATAAAGAATTACTTTTTTTCATATAACTAAGAATAAAAAAGTTTTCCGTATGGTTCCGACTTAATTGGACACACTGTATAAATTGTTCTTATTGAAAGTAATTTTTTTATACTAAACATGTAATATTTGTTTTATTGTAAGTATTTAGATTTTGAAAGCAAAAGGCATTTATATATGAATTTTGTACATATTCAGAATTGGGTACATTTGGGTACATTTTAGCAAATTTGGTACTTCAACATATTTGGTTGCGGCAACATTGAGCGACTTATTAGCCGGGGGCTAGCATGTGTCACTTTCCTGGCTAGCAAATGTCACTTACTATGTGCTTCATAAGTATTTTCGAATCTTTTCCTGTTTTTTCCGGAATCATACCCTAGGTAGCTTATTCTGCAGCTATTCGCAATTCTGGTGGGATACATTAAAGTTAACTGTCGGGCAAAAAGTGTAAAAAAAATTCATTATTAAAAAATGTTTGCCTTTCAATATGTAATTAGCAAAACAATAACTTAACTGTCAGATTCGACTAACTTGTTATTTTGCCTAGCAATGATTTCACAGGTATCTTTATTAAAAAAAGAAAATATCCAATTATGATAGAATTTAATATCAATATTATTGTTTGAAAATTACTAATCGTATGCCTGGAATCTCACGGAAACTCATTTTAGTCTCGAGTCTGTAGCTAGACGATCGGATGTAATATAGTACTTCCCCACCACTCGGTATTTAATATACTATTCTTACTTTATTTTATTTTCTTTATAATTATTTATTTTTATTAATTAATATAGTTATTTTCCAGAATTTGTTTTCCTTGAATGCTGTTGTTTCCGGGGTTTATTATTTTATGATTATTATGCCTTAATTATAATTTAAATATTATTTCTCATCGTTCGACGCAGATACGCTACTGGTATTTCCATTGCGCTATCTAGGAAACAAATAATGTGAGTCAGAGACCGCGTTAGGTCGTTTGTCATCACATGATAGCCTAATAATTTATTCTCTAGTAAAATTAACCTTGACTTACATTGCGTTTTCTTTTTCAGATGCTAGGTATTTTATTAGCAATTTACTACTTAACAACTCGTGTCTATATTTTGTTGCTAAATTAACAATTCACATTTTTGTGAATAAATTACGGTTTATTTTTTTTGGACGCAGTACTAATGTGATTAATTTATTGTTCTTTTAGTTGTGTTTTGATATGCTTCTGTAAATTTTGTGGGTATTTATGAAACATAAAAATGTATTATGGTGAAATGAATTTCTTAATATTATGATAAAAAGGAGATATCTGATAAAGTTGTTAATTAATTATGAACCATGTTAGAAATAAAGAATTTGAAATAAAATTACCTATAAAAGGAAGAAAAACTTTCAAGTTCACAAGGACACTTCCAACGATATTGTTTATACTATTCTACAAAATTGGATGACCTGCCCTCTACTTCATTATTATTCATAACCACTATCAAATTGTCACTGTGGTTTTATTTAATTTAAAAGTTTACAACTAGGACAAATATAAAAAAATCCATTGTTTACGTTTACGCAATCGAATGTGAGAATGTAACGGCTACAAATAATTAAAAACATTTATTTCGTAAAACTGACGCATTCTGTTTGTAGACAATAGTCACAGCTATAATCACCTTTGTATTTCATACGGAAACGACCTTTCCTTACATACAGTGTGACCATAATAATTTGTAATATTTTAGGATCTTAAATATCATCTAAGTATAATACATCTTATCCAGTCAATGAACGTTTAATAAGAGATTGAAGGGGACGTGAAAGAGCAGATATATATATATATTTCTTCTGGGATTTGTTTGAAATAGTTAGATGGTAAAGATACTAAAAGTCCCCAAACATGGGGACCAGGCTAAGGTGAGGAGAGGGGAGGTTATCTCACACGTTGATATAAAGGATGAACCATAGTTAAATTTTTCTTTTTTTCATAGGAGGCCAGTGAATATTGTAAGGACGCCGATTCCAAAACAAAACCATTTAGTAGCTGTAGATTCTGAACATGTGAACACTTGTGATATATAGTTGGTTTCAACTATTTAACTAACATGTATAATTTGATTTTTCTTTGTAATGAGAGAATATTTGATTGCATGTGTAGTTAAAAAATGTCAATATGACACAAATAATGTTTGATGTCTCTAGGAGAAAGTTGAGACAAGTAATGTATGCCTTGTTCATTTTTTAATATTTTATTTCTTATGGTTTTGTGTTTAAATGTATTGAGACATTTCAAACTAATAAATGCTGAGCTTGTCCGGAGAAGGGACGCCTATTATTAGTATTTGTCGTGGGACTCCGGTACTACTTAAAAATGATTACAGGTTCATCAAAACGGTAACGCATGGCGATTTTAATAATTTGGATGGCATATCAATAGAAATTAAATTTCTGCTAATACGGCATACACCAAATCTTATAACGGAACATCCAAATTAATTAAAAATGCACATGGTCTGCTGTAGGATTCGAAACCACAAAATTGCTTGCAAATGAATGCAAGCGCGTTAGACACCTACGTCACCGTGACGTATTTGAAACGAATCCAAGGTAAAGTGGAAAATATGAAAAACACGAAAACCTAAATCACGATTCTGTACAATTTGATTCTTATAGTATTGCTAATTGTTGGTTTGTTTAGGTATGTGGGTGATAGATAAGGGTGCTAACTTCAGTCTTGGTTAATTTCGGGGAGTGAGTTTGAGATTTAGTGACTGAACGTCGGTCGGTGAGAAGTCTAAGGTTTGGTTGTGGTATTTTTCTTTTCAGTTTTCGGAAAAGGGGTCGGTTGTTTGGACGCCAAAGGGTTTGTAGGGTGTGTTGGGCAAAGGTATTCGAGCCATTCAGTGTTAGAGAGCCGTACTGTTTCCTGAGTTGTTGGAAATAGGCTGAGATGGGAATGTTGTTTATTTGTTCATAGATTTATAGATATTGGCATCGTCAGAGTATATGTCTCTTTAGTATGGTAAGTTTGTGGACTAGAATGCTGTATAGCACTGCTCTGTACTCAGTAACGAGACGGACTCATTCATTATAGATATGGATGAGTGTTTCTTAGTAGCAACGGCCAAAACGACCACATAGAGCTTCAGGGAGTCCAGCTCGTCTACGCTCGCCAAGTAGTCAACTTCAATCTGTTTTACGAGCCTGACTCCCAGGAAATTAATATTTAGGTCTAGGATTTTTCGGTAGTTGGAGTATTCGAATACGTTAAACTGTTTTTTTTTTTTTTTTAGGATTGAGTGAGACCCTCTATCTACCCACCAGCGATGCCTCGTTATTGCATCGCTTCTATTTACACCCGGCTTGGCGACGATTATTCTTAAACGTTATTGGTCACATGCTGGCTTCGCTTTGTGACATTGTTTGACGCTCAATTTAGAAAATTATTAAACTTTGTTAAATTTTTCATGATCGTAAGTGTTTGAATACAATCTTATTTATTTAAACAGAAGGAAAGGACCCGTTTCTTGGTTTTTCAGTTATACATGGTGTCCCGAAATTAGACGGTCATATTTTAATAGCGTAATTTACATCCTAAAATAGGAATAAAAGTTCATATAAACATAGGTCCGAAAACGTTTCGTTTTCGAGATAATATTTTCTAAAATTTCTTTAGTCACCGGTTTTCCAAAGTTAAAAAAAATCAAATTTCTAATTCCACAGGCGTACTAATTATTGTTTATACTTTCGAATAAGATAACATCAACTTATCATGAAATTTTCAAATGATTTTCTCTTGAAAATGGTGCGTCCTAGCGAGATGCAACAAGAGTAGCTTTATTATAACGAAAACATTGGTTTTCCAAATTTTATAGTCGAAAATGTTAAAAACTGTCAACAAAAAAAACTTTTACCCTAAGCCCCCCCTAATTTACCTACCTATGAAGATTATCAAAAACTGGGATTTAGTACATCAAATAGAGCGTAAAAAGTAAGCATTCGTATTAAATTTCACTTAGGTATTATCTTCAAACGTTTAGAAAATATTTACAATAGTGTGTCATCAATACTTCACGTTTAACACCCTGTATCTCGCAAAAGAAACGTTTTCGGACCTATGTTTATTTGAACTTTTACTCCTATTTAAGGATGTAGATTACGCTGTTAAATATGACAGTCTAATTTCACGACATCCTGTATGTCGAAAACTATATAAGTATGGCTCGTTGGGAAAAATTACTCTTTGCTAAATGAAAGCTGACACAATTTCCTACCAAATTATTTGTATTCATTTTTTCATATTCCTGTTTGTTTTTACAAAACGGATGACAAAGATGACAAACTTTGGAATTTAGACCCAATAATAGAAATATTTAGAGAACCTATTATTATTATTACCGTTTGTAAATATAATAGAGATTCTGCAGCTTTAAACAACAAATAACTTTACAACGTCTTGTATTTTAATTTTGTTTTTACCAATTTTAATTTTATTTTTACCAATTTTAATTTTATTAGTTTACAAAGAATCAATTTTACTTTTATTTTATTTTAATTTTAGATTCGTATTTTATTTTTACAACGATTTATATAATTTTTGTTTATAACGTTTTATGTATAGGGTCCATTATTTTTGGTATATCCTTGACTTTATGACTCAACTTGCTTCAATTATATTGATAATAATAAAAGTACCAGGCTGTTAATTATGAAATATTTTTTAACCGCTAAGCCACAGAAATGGTGTGAAAACAACAATTACTGACCCCACCTAATTAAAAATGTTGAAATTATTTCTTTGTTGATGGAGGATTTCTCGTGCATATAATTTGGTAAATACAATCCTCAGTTCCTGTTAATTTGTGAGGGATACGTAAAATTCGTAAAGCTCCAATGCCCAGGGAAGAAAGTTACTATAGTTTTCGATCGCCTTTTCACATGCTGAAGTTGAGAAAGCTGGACGAAAATGCAATTTGAAATGTTAGGACGCTCCAGTAAAGAAAATATACTAAGACCACTACGGCAACCAGTCATTTATCAAATCTGCTGCAAATATAAAACCAGACATATTTTCTCTTCCACTTTGGGAGGGGGCCGCAAAGAAGCATTCCTTCAGAACATATGTCCAGGTGCAACTTTGGTTGTAAAGCGATCTACCTCCAGAATTGTGGGGCCGGGAGCGCAAGGCGAACAACAACCTTGTTCCTGTGCTGACCAAAGACTCGGCAGCATCAAAAATGATTTCCTGCAGATATACTAATGATTACAGCTGTGGCAAATGTGGCTGCAGAAAAGTTTTTATTAACTGTTTATCTCTATGCCATAACTGTCAGGGACATTGGCTAAATGTAATGTCAGTGATGAAGATGTAGACGCGAAGGAATTAGGATACCTCTCTATATCACCAGCGGACACAATCACTTTCTTCGAAGAAATTGAATATGCCATAAAACAACATACAACGCTGGGAAGAGCAAACCTTTGTTCCGGCTTTGCGTGTATCGGAGTGAATACTAAATGGCATTCGAATGTACACTTGTACAGAAGAGACAGGATGTAGTATTAGTTTTGTATTGGTTTACTTTCGTAACTGTTCCAGAACTTTTCCAGAACCTTTGGAGCATGTTCAGTAGATATTCGATTTATTGGTTTCACCATAACTAGTTCCGAGTCTATACGTTCTGTGTTTTGGTTCTGTGGTAACTTCGGTTCAGGTCCAAAGCGAGAACCGCTTCAGAGTTGATGTTTGCGCTTGCGCTTTTTTGCAAGTTGTTTTGTTTTTGGGATCGTGGCCATGTTTTGTGTTGGAATTTTTACAAGGAATCTTCGAATGACGAATGAGAATGAAGCAGTTGATTAGTTGATGTTCTGTTATAAGTCTTTTTATTTATTTAATTTATCTATGTTTTACAATATTACATAGCCTCTTTCTTACTTAAACACTGACGCTGTGTTATTTCTTCTTTTTTATTTACTTTTTGGCATTTAACTGGTCTGGCAGTGTTTTATAGTTTCGAGTACAAATGAAATTGTTACAGAACTGTTCAGAATTAAGGATCATTGCGCAATATTTCTGCTCATGGTTCTGGAACAATTCTCGAACATCAAAAAATTTGAAGTAAATACGTTTTTCTGTTTTATTTTCGCGGATATCTTAAAAACCGCCAGTAATAATAATAAAAAATGAAATGAAATGAAAATAATCTGGTAGAAAACTTTGTAAGCTTTTAATTGACGATACTTTTTTTTGTTCCCTGTATGGCCTATCTTTTTCGAGATATAAAAGCAAAACAAGAAATGAGACCTTCGCCCTCCCCTCAGCCTTGTAGTTAGGTTCTGGGACTTTATTTTTATCTGACTATTTAAAACACATCCCCGAAGAAAAAATCTCCCTACTTGCATGTCCTCTACAACCCCTTCATAGACTGGACTAATCTGGGATTAGACTTTGAGGTTGTTTTTCACATAATCAAAGGCCAGTTATATTATATTCAAATAATGTATTTTTTTAATTTTCAAATAAGAGTTTTCATTTCTGTCAAGAATTTTATAATTTCTTCCTTCCTTTTTTATTATTATGATTACTTCTTGAATAGTACTTTATGCATTTGAAATACATACAAGCAACTACGAGTGAAACGTCGTATATGGTTCACAAAGAAATCATAGAGACCTAAAATGACAATGTTTGTATTCAAGACGCAAGCGGAACCGTTGATTATGACCGTTTACAGAAACGTTGATTATGACCGTTTACAGAAACGTTGAGGTCAATTTAGCATATGTATTTATACACTGTGGTTCAAGAATAAAGTTAACTATATTATAGGGTTGGGATAAAGTATGGAACCAAGCAAATGTATTTAAAACGGAAACAATGATACTGATGAAACTGTGCAGGTTGTTGTAATGATACATAGTTCAATCTAATATTGTTACTGCATAAAGATTCCATTAACTATTAATGTATAAAGGAGATTGTCTAAATATACAGGGTGAGTCATGAGGAACAAAGTTCTACCATATGCAGAGTCCCTTAGGGGGTATATCATATGAGCATTAAAAAGTGACAACTCCCCTTCGTTATTTAATTTTGACAAAAATTTATATGGCCGTAAAATCTACAAAGAATACTAGATTACTCTATTTTTTTGGTGAAACTGTACACTGCTGTCAAGCATTTAATTCATGACCTCAAAAGTTAAAAATTCCAGGACAGGCTTAAGCAAAAATACAGGGTGTCACATTTAAATAAAAGGAGTTGAGGGTACTTCCTGTTAAATCGGAAGTCCAGTAATAATAAAAAAGTCGCGTTAGATGCAATCGCTGAATTATTTTGTAGTAATTTGGAAAAACATACCTATACATTCACTGTTTAAATTTAGATAAAATAGTAAAGGTGTATTTTTGTTTCAGGTAAATACAGATTGATTTCTTCTTACGACAAATGACAAAAAATTTGTAAGTACATACTTCAGATATTTAATATTAAAACATTACCTCTCGTTTTTCCTGTTTTTTACCTAACTTAGTTTAAGAGAAAAAGTGTATACTCCCTAGGATTATACCACGTTGGATATTATTATTCGTCTGAATAAATACGTATTGGAGATAGAATTATATCGGAAAAGGACTAACGTAATTACATTGGTTTAATAAGAAAAAGCAAAAAGCAGTTTTATTTGTTGCTTCTATTCTGAATCGTTTGAAGCATAAAGAGCAGATTAGAGAGTTATTGGAATTGAAGTGTTTTTAGTCAAGCATTATTTAGATTGGACCTTATTTAAATAATGCTTTACCTTAATTTTCATTTGTAATTTAGTTATTGGAAGTCGACAATTTCAGAGTTAGATTAGGTTGACAGTTTTTATTTCTAGAAAAATTTGCTAGAGTTGTTAAAATATCGTAAATAGGTTATTAGTCATAATAAAGCGAATAAAAGTAAACACAGTATTTTAGCACAAATAAGGAGAATATTTTAAGGAGGTTCTTTCGCCACCAATGTTAAATAAAAAATATTAGAATATGACTAAAATTAATTTTTTTCTAATAGTAGATGTCCTTATTTATCTAATAGTGAACTTTTAACTATACCTTACCGTGCAAATTTTTGAGAATTTTTTTTAAAAATGTGTGTGTTTGTACAGTGTCTTATGAGAAAGTAAGACTTCAACAACAATTTTCGAATTATAATTAATTTTACTATTATTTATTGATTAGATGGAGTAGAAAAAAACTAAAAATAAGGTTTTTGAAATATTTAGGTTTTGTTTTTTACAATAAAATATATAGGTTACCGTGGAATTTATTAAGAAATTATTATTAAAAAAAAAAAAAAACTTCAACTAGGTTACTTGAAAATTTTTTGTGATTTTTTAATATTAATTTCTCAATAAGTTCCACGGTTTACTATATATATTTTATTGTATAAAACAAAATCTAAATATTTCAAAAACCTTATTTTTAGTTTTTTTTCTACTCCATCTAATCAATAAATAATAGTATAATTCGAGAATTGTTATTGAGGACTTACTTTCTGGTGAGGCACTGTACAAATACTCACATTTAAAAAAAAAAATCTCAAAAATTTGCAAGATAAGGTATAGTTAAAAGTTCAGTATTAGATAAATAAGGACTTCAACTATTAGAAAAAAATTAATTTTAGTCATAATCTAATAACTTTTTTTGTAACATTTGAGGCGAGAGGTGTGGCGAAAGGACCTCCTTAAGTACTAATACTTAGTTGTCAAAATAAAGACGCCCTTAATACTGCTTAAACTTGAGACGACGTCCAGTAATAACGCTCTCATATACTGTAAGCATAAAAGTTATTAACAAACAATTCCATTTGAAAATGAATTCGATTTTAATTAATATCCCGTCTTGTTGTTACCTGAATAATAGAGAAGCCCTTGACGCAACAGGTTCTCTATTGTATTCTCTCCCTTATCTATTTGATAAATTCTGATTCTACATTGGTTAATTCCAATTTTTTCCGTCTAACAAACTCCACGTCATTTCTAATTTCCTGGCTATCACTCAAGCGGATTTTTAAAAGTATTATTAAGGTAGACGCAGACAAGCAAATGTGAACAGATCCGTTTCTAGATTCAGATTGACAATCAAAAAATGCTTGTATTTAATCAATTTAAATCGAAGAGGAATATAAATAGAAATCTTAATGGTTTTATTTGTTGTACATTGTACGAAATGAAACCAGTTTAATAACAATAACAAAATAATAAATTATATATTTACGCCTTTATATTATTTTTTCATTAATTGTAATGTACAGTTTGTACAAAAAGTAACTTAACATGCCAATATTTCGATTTCAAAAAGTTTTATTATAAATGTTAATGTTTATATAAATAATTAGTATTTAAACTAATAAGGTTAGTGCAGTTTTAATAGGTTTTAATAGTTTACGAAAAACTGAAAAATATACAGGGTGTACTATTTACATAATCTATTCTTGCGATATTTTAGAGTAATGGTGTACTCGGTATATTTCTAATTGACTAATACTGATAACTTGATTTATTTCATAAAACTTTTGTTCATTTTGTCAACATTATTCTGGATGATATAAATTAAATGTGTTCCTAAAAATAAAAAATCGTTGAAAATTTAAATAGTGTAACGGATATTATTCTCTAAGCCGGCCCTGTACCACACCTAAGAGAGAGACGTTACAATCTGATGCAACGCTACCGCGCCATCCCAGCTGAGACAAAACCAAAAACAATAGACAGTCAGTTATAAGTTAGCCTTCAGCAATTAGCTCACACCTCACATGCAATTCTAACCTACATTTTTATATTTTGTTGTTTAGTTATTTCATATGTTTTAAAGTGAAATAAACGGGTTCCAGATTAAAATACGATTATTGAGAAACCACATCCCATGCTCAGTTACATTGACGCTCAACTTTGGGCCAATATCATATTTTAATTTTGTTTTGTGTGTGTAATTCGCCGGTAAATCGTCGACAAGTGCCTATTGTTTGACTCGATTCGGTACCTCTGTAAAAATTTTACTACGCGACTTAAAAAAACACTGCTTTTCGTTGCTCCCGGCTTATTTTTCGGTCGATTCTGGACTTTGAAAACGTGTTTCTGTTTTAAAATTCGCTGTTTTAAATTACGAACTCCATTCTGCTCCCGGTAAAACCGATTTTGGACTGAATTCGTAGTGTTACATCACTCTAGCTCCCGGCAAAACCGATTTTGGACTAGATGATTAATTGTGTTGTGTTTACTACCTCTTTTAAAATATTGTGCAATCTCAAGACGAGATCCAGGTCATTTTTTTTTTGACTTCTATACAAAGGTAACAAATAGAAGCAACAAACTGTAAGTAAAGTTTTATTATTTGCATGCAACATACGTATCTTTTACGTTCGTCGACCTCTGTCGTTCAACCAACAAAAATGCCGGAAAACATTGTCATGTCCCCGGACCAGTTCCAGCAATTATTACAGACATTGACAGTTGCTAGAAACGATAATAATCCAAATTCCGGAAATTTTTCGAAGTGTTCGTCTCGATATGATGGTTCTAAAGACTCTGATGTTAATGCATTTATTGACGCGATATTAATTTATAAGGACTGTGTGCATATTTCAGACGATAATGCCCTTAAAGGACTGCCAATGCTATTTGACGGGTTCGCGGCCACGTGGTATCACGGTGTCAAAAATACAATTACTACGTGGGAAAACGCGATAGAACTTTTAAGAACTACATTCGGTCCTAAAAAGCCACCTTATAGAGTGTATAGGGAATTATTTTCGTGTGAACAGGACTTAGAAACACCTGTGGACGTTTTCGTTTGCAAAATGCGAGCGATTCTTGCTCAATTGCCGCCTAATATGTTATCTGAAGAAATCCAGTTAGATATGGTTTACGGACTCTTAAATCGCGTAATTCGTGAAAAGATTCCTCGCGATAGATTAGATACGTTTAATGATTTATTAGCGGAAGCAAGACAGATTGAAGAGACTTTCGATCGTAGTGAAAATAAATTAAAAATCAAGGACAATGTTAATCGGGAAAATGTTCAGAAACGCGGACGCTTTTGTCAATATTGTCGTAACGCGGGTCATAATAAAGAAGAATGCAGAAAACTGCTCGCCCAAAAAGACAAACAAAAACAAATGAATAGTTTTCAAGACTCTCAAGGTTTTTCGGGTACAATTACAAAAAAGCAACCTACAAAAGTGGCCTTTAATAATAATAATGCAAGTGGTTCTCAACTAACTCCACCTTTGTCATGTTACGGTTGTGGTAAACCAGGGTTTATTCGTTCAAACTGTCCTGTTTGTAATCCTACAGAGGCGGCTTCAGCAGATTTTTATAGTATGGAACCACTAATCAATCCTCAACCCAGACCTGTTTTAAATATTAATATTTTGGGACATAAGGGTCAATGTCTCATAGATACAGCTGCAAAACAAAGTGTCGCTGGGTATACGCTATATAATATTTTAAAAAATAAAGGGCAAAACTTTGCTGAAGAAAGGCTTACTGTAAAATTCGCTGACGGTAATGTCAGAACCGAAAATGTTTTAATTACGTCAGTTAACGTTTTAATAGAAACTAGGTGCATTTCTACCAATTTTATAGTTTTTCCAGAAGCTTCGAATAAAACTCTTCTCGGTATTGATTTTTTTACAAAATGCTAAATTAGCACTTGACCTTCATAATAAAAAATGGTTTTTCTCTGATAATCCATCAGCACGTTTCGATTTATTTTTCGAGTCAGACTCGAACTCTTCATTATTAAGTGTTGAAAGCTTAAGTTGCGAAAATCTTAGGCCTGATGAAGGTGTAATGTTAACCACTCAACAGAGAAATACTTTAAATGAATTTATAACAGAAAGAGAAGATACCTTCCATCTGGGGGGAGATCCTACTCCATATGCCGAACACACAATCGATACTGGTAATCATCAGCCTATTGCATTGCCTCCCTATCGACTCTCACCAGCAATGAAACAAGTTCTTAAGGTCGAGTTGGATAAACTTTTAGATCAAGGATTCATTGAAGAGTGTGAAAGTGCGTGGGCATTTCCGGTTGTTTTAGTTCCCAAAAAAGACGGAAGTATACGTCTTTGCGTTGACTATCAGCGCCTAAACGCGATCACTACTAGTGCGTCATATCCTTTACCGCGGATGGATGACTTACTTCATGCCGCCAAAACTACATTTTACATGTCTACAATAGATCTTCGAATGGGTTACCATCAAGTGCGCGTCGCGGATTGTGATAAGGACAAAACCGCGTTTGTTACGCCTTTCGGTACCTATCGTTATCTGCGCATGCCTTTTGGGCTGAAAGGTGCCCCTGGAACGTTCCAAAGACTTATGGATCGGTTTCGTCGCGGATTAAAAGACATTATCATCTTAAGTTATTTGGATGATTTAATAATACTATCTAGTTCGTTTGAAGAACATTTACAAGACTTAAAAGTTGTTTTCGATAGACTTGATCAATTTAAACTGTGTGTCAATCGCGAAAAATCAGTATTCGTTCGCGAACAAGTGAAATATTTAGGACATTTAATCACGCCTAATGGTATATCGGTAGATCCCGAAAAAACTACTGCACTTGCTAATCGGTCACCACCTCGTAATGTTAAAGAGGTACAATCTTTTCTACAAACAGCTAGTTGGTACCGCCGTTTCATTAAAAACTTCGCTGCAGTATCAAAGCCATTAAGTGATCTTACTAAGAAAAATGCACCATGGCAATGGGCATCTTCTCAACAATTATCTTTCGATACCCTGAAAGAGCTGTTGGTAACAGCTCCCATACTTAAACAATGTGATGAAAGCAAACCTTTTATTATTCGCACTGATGCCAGTAGCTATGCATTAGGTGCTGTTTTATTGCAAGGGGAAGGGGAAGAAGAACATCCAGTTGAATATGCAAGCCGTCTTTTGATATCAGCAGAACGCAACTATTCAACTTCTGAACGAGAAGCTTTAGCCGTAGTATGGGCATTAGAAAAATTCAGAGGTTACATAGAAGGTTCACAAGTAACCATTCAGACTGATCACCAACCACTTCGCTGGTTGCTCAACCTAAAATCTCCAACAGGAAGATTAGCCAGATGGGCACTTCTCATACAAGGATATGATGTCAAAATAGATTACCTACCAGGAAAAAGAAATGTGATTGCTGACACGTTATCAAGACCTCCTTGTTATCATGACGAAGAAGTCAACTGCGAGATTTGTGAGGTTATAATAGAACTTCCACACAGAAGTGCCTATGAAACAAGATTAGAGCAATTGAAAGATCCCGATCTGGCAAAAATCATTCAATGTTTCGAAAGTCCAGAAAATGAAGAAATTTCCAAATGGACAGATAGAGGTTACCTATTATCTCAGGGAGTTCTTCATAAGTATTCATCTGAAGAAGATTCAGAAGAAGCCCAATTATTAGTGCCAGCTCATGAAAGAATTAA
Source organism: Psylliodes chrysocephalus (assembly GCA_927349885.1). Lineage (NCBI taxonomy): Eukaryota > Metazoa > Arthropoda > Insecta > Coleoptera > Chrysomelidae > Psylliodes > Psylliodes chrysocephalus. The sequence continues at coordinate 40,407,971 of OV651813.1, forward strand.
TATATTAAAAGAATATCATGATTCACCTACTGCAGGACATTATGGTGCAGAGCGCACTCTGCAACGCATAGCAAAAAGATATTTCTTCACAGGTATGAGACGCTATGTTACAGATTATGTCAGTACTTGTGCCGAATGCCAACGTTACAAAGCAAGTAACCAGAAACCAGCAGGTCTTGTACAGACTCCAGTTTTCGCACAACGATTTGAAGTTTTGTCAATTGATTTGTTTGGACCACTTCCAGAAGGTTCAAATGGCGAGAAATGGATCCTAATTATCGAAGATACATCAACCAAATGGGTCGAACTGTTTGCTTTACAGAAGGCTACAGCAGAAGATTGTGCACATCTACTCATTAATGAAATTTTCCTTCGTTATGGTTTGCCTAGAAAAATACGAAGTGACAATGGAGTACAGTTTGTCTCCTCAATAATGCAACAAGTTTGCTTTACCTTAGATATAAAAGAATCGTTCACTCCATTATATTCTCCTTCATCAAATATGGTAGAAAGAAAAAATCGTGACCTAAAGCCACGATTAGCCATATTAGTTGGAAATGATCATAGATCATGGCCTGAAAAATTACCGACTATAAGATTTGCCATGAACTCCGTTTGGAGCGAATCAACTGGTAAAACTGCAGCATTTCTCACGTTCGGCAGAGAGCTCCGAACACTCGATAATGTAAAACATGATTTCAAGACGATAACGGAATCAGAAAATTTTATTCCAGAAATAACCCCATATTTAAGAAAAATGGCTAGGACATGGGATGAAGCCAAAACTACAAATGAAACTTGTCAAGACAAAAGCAAAGCATATGCCGATCAAAAAAGAAGAAATCAATCTCAATATAAAATTGGAGATCTAGTTTGGGTTAATCTACATGCACAGAGCGATGCATCAAAAGGAATAACTACCAAGTTTCATCCAAAGCGCGATGGACCCTACCAAATTAACAAAGTAGTGTCTCCAGTCAGCTATCAAATAGTTGATCCAGAAAAAAGTGACACTCCCTTAGGAATCCATCATACTTCAGCCCTTACGCCAGCCAATACTAAGGAAAAAGAAGTTCCAACAGTCCCAATTAGAAAGAGAGGGCGACCTAGGAAATACCCTCTGAAGCAATCGGAGACTGGTCCATCCTCGAGACGAGTTCAGGACCAGGGGGGGAGAATGTAACGGATATTATTCTCTAAGCCGGCCCTGTACCACACCTAAGAGAGAGACGTTACAATCTGATGCAACGCTACCGCGCCATCCCAGCTGAGACAAAACCAAAAACAATAGACAGTCAGTTATAAGTTAGCCTTCAGCAATTAGCTCACACCTCACATGCAATTCTAACCTACATTTTTATATTTTGTTGTTTAGTTATTTCATATGTTTTAAAGTGAAATAAACGGGTTCCAGATTAAAATACGATTATTGAGAAACCACATCCCATGCTCAGTTACAATAGTTGTTTAAAAGTGGTAAAGTTTGTCAACAGCTGATTTTCCTTGGCTCAAGAAGTTTGTAATAACTTTGAAGTTTTATGCATTTTTCTGGAAATTAAAATATCCTGAAGAGTACGAAAACAATAGTTAAAAATTAAATTTTCTTTATGTTCTTAAAACCAGTTCTCCAAATCTCTAGTTTTAAGGTAAATTAATTATTTTTTTTATTAAAATAGATTAGTAGTATATTTTTTCTTTATTTTGTTTTCTTATTGTTTTTAGTGATGCTGCGAGAAGAAAGATTATCTCGAGCTCTCCCGAACTTGAGCAATTTACTTTGTAATAATTTCAAATGAGCAAGAGCTCATTTGAAATTTTCAATTGATTATCGTAACTTAAAATTTAAACCTATCAGCTTTCCAGATGGTCAAAAGTTAATTATAACATATATGTATTCTATATATTATATTAAATGACAACAAATAATACGTGTTTAATTGGGATTTTAAACGAAAAAGGTTATGTTCATCGTGGTTTAAATTTATTCTATTTAGTATATCGT